>CM053793.1:508438057-508493057 GCA_028749045.1 Cupressus sempervirens | reverse complement strand
AGTATATTTTAGGAGTGACATTCTTACTATGATAATACCAATGATCTCTTCGGTGATTTGGAATGTTACGCACAGAGGGATGGCTAGGGCCCATGATGATCTAATGATGCTATTTACGGTTGGGAGGAACCGTGCACTTAGTCAATTATGTTTGATGATATATGATTAACTTTTATGATGGATGTTTATATCTTCTATGATGATGTATCATGTATGGTATAATTTACTTTGTTGCATCATGGATTAGTATAGGATGATGATGTACTTTATTTTCATAGATGTATATTCTTTTAAGCCTTTCATACCCTATGAAATGTACAGTGGATGATTGAGCAATTGAAAATGTAATTTAAGTACGTTGGACTTATCATTATTATTTCATGAGGATGTGATGTTAGATGGAATCATTAATATTAGTTAATTTTGATGTGATTCAACGTTAAGGGATCCTTAAAGAATGTAACCTATTATGTATACTTTAGTTGAATGTTTCTTATTGCTTCTATTACTATATGTATGTTGTGAATAGTTTAACTTTCATATTTTAAAAAAAATTAAAAAAATGCAACCAACTTAGTGAAACTTTAGGTCAATTCTTTGGATCCCTTGGCGAGGCATTACAAAATGCATTAATAGGACTATAATGGAGCGTGCAAGGAGCATGAGGTTGCATGTTGGGTTGCCCTTATACATGTGGGCAGAGGCGATCAATACTATTGTATATTTTATTAATAGAGGTCCCTCTACTCCTTTGGGCTGTGGTATTCCAAAGGAGGCATGGACTGGTAACAAGGTGAGTTATTCTTTTCTCAAAACTTTTGGTTGTGAAGCATTTTCTCACATAGATTCTGAAAATAGAACCAAACTAGAAGCTAAGTCAAATAAATGTGTATTTGTTGGATATGGCATTAATGAATTTGGTTATAGGCTTTGGTATTTTGAAAATTAGAAAATTGTAAGAAGTAGAGATTTCATATTCAATGAGAAAGTGTTGTACAAAGATCTATTGTAGCAACATGAGAAGAAAGAAGATGATTATGTAGTGTTGGATGATACTCTAAAAGCTAATGTTCCTGCCATTCCTCATGATGTGCAACAACTGCAACAAAAAATACCACACACATTGTTGAATGTTAGACGGTCAACAAGGCAAATTAGACCTCCACAAAGATTTTCTCCCTCTTTGTATTCTATTTTACTTACTAATGCTAGTGAACCTGAAAGTTATGATGAAGCTGTGCAGGTGGTTACTAAGATTCAGTGAGAGTCTGCAATGAAAGATGAAATGGACTCTTTGTTGAAGAATAAGACATGGGATTTATGCAAGTTGCCTACAGGTAAAAAGGCTTTACAGAATAAGTGGGTTTACAGGTTGAAAGAAGAGGAAGGAGGTAAGAAAAGATTTAAAGCCAAGTTAGTTGTAAAAGGATTTGCACAGAAAAAGGGAATTGATTTTGATGAGATATTTTCTCCTGTTGTTAAAATGATTTCTATCCATACTATTTTAAGTCTTGTGGCTACTGAAGATTTGCATTTAGAGCAGCTTGATGTTAAAACAACCTTTCTTCATGGTGATTTGAATGAAGAAATATATATGGCTCAAGCAGGGTTTTGAGGTCAAAGGTAAGGAGAACTTAGGGTGCAAATTGAAGAAAAGTTTATATGGCTTGAAGCAAGCACCTCGGCAATGGTATCTAAAATTTGACAGTTTTATCCATGAGCATGGATATAATAAGTGTCATTCAGATTACTGTGTTTATTTTAAGAGGTTGGATGATGATAGCTACATTATTTTATGTTTATATGTTGATGAAATGCTTGTAGCTTGGTCTAACATGGATCACATTAAGGTGCTAAAACGCTAGTTAGTACATGCATTTTCTATGAAGGATTTAGGGGCAACAAAACAAATCCTTGGTATGAAGATTTTTAGAGATAAGAAAAATAGAACATTGACGCTATCTCAGGCTTATTATGTTGAGAAGGTTTGTAATGTTTCTCTATGGAGAATGCTAAAGCCGTCAACACACCTTTACCTAGTCATTTGAAATTGACTAAGGAGATGTGTCCTAAGGCATAGGAAGAGGAGGATAAGATGTCCAAGGTACCCTATGCTTCAACTATAGGAAGCTTGATGTATCCTATGGTATGCACTAGGCCAGATATTGCACATGCATTGGGAGTCATTAGCAGGTATATGAGTCATCTAGGAATTGAGCATTGGAATGCAGTCAAATGGATTCTCAGATATCTGAGAGGTGCATCCAATAAGTGTTTACACTTTGGGGGCTCTACTACTGATTTAAAGGGCTATGTTGACTTAGATTTGGTAGGGGATATTGATACCAGGCAGAGTACTGCAAGTTATGTCTTTACTATTGGTGAGGTAGTTGTGAGCTGGGTTTCTAGGTTACAGAAGATTAATGCTCTATCCACTATAGAGGCAAAGTATGTTGCTGCTACAGAGGCAACCAAGGAGATGATATGGCTTCAATTCTTCTTGGAAGAATTGGGACATCCTCAGAAGGATAATTATTTTTTCACAGATAGTCAGAGTGCCATTCATCTTGCCAAGAATTCAGCTCTGCATTCTAAGACCAAACACATACAATTGCGGTACCATTTCATTCGGTTAGTTTTGGAGGATGGATAGTTAAATCCAGAGAAGATACATACAACTAACAATCCAGCAGATATGTTGACAAAGGTTGTAACAAGGGAGAAGCTAAACTCCTCTTCATCTTTGGTTGGTCTTCTAGACTGAACATGAATAAAAGAATAATAGAGTCCAGGGTGGTTTGATCCAATGGGAGCCCCATGTGGTAGTGCTATTGCTACAGGATCAGTCTCCAAGTGGGAGATTGTTGTTTAGTGTGGAGTCTGATCAGTCCCCAAGTGGGAGATTGTTAGATTATGGTGACTGATTAGGAAAGTACTGTACATACTCCATAATTCTTTGGGGTTCGGGGCATCACCCTGAAAAAAAAAAAAAATTTGGGCCCTATTTTATCGAGATTTTGGGCTGACGTGTAATTATTAATTATAACCCTAAAATGGCATAAAATACTTGTATAAAATGGTTTAGGGTTGGGTATTTTATTATTATGATGTGATGCGAAATTGGTTCTTGCGGCAGTATTGAGTTGTAAGGGATTACGGATTGTAATCAGGTTGTAATCACTGGATTGTAATAAGATCAGACTTGCTATTTGGTGGACATAGCCCAAGGATTGGGTGAACCACATTAAATATTGGTGCCTTGTGTTCATTTCTGTGTGCTCTATTATTTTTTGTTATTGGTTATATTTGCATGTAGTTTTTATTTCTGTCTGTTGTTTAATCCTAAAAACTAGATCATACCATCACGAGGAAGCACAATTTTTCCTCATAGTTTGGTTGAATGGTCAACTAAAGATTATTCATATCCCCAATAGATTTTCCAAAAAATATTGGTTAATAGCTTTTTCCTTCTCTTCTTTAACTGATATCTCTTATTCTCTTATTCAATTATTGAAGAACAATCAACTACCAGCAAAAGGGAAGTTTCTTCTTTTTCTTATTCTTCTTTACTTCTCTCTATAATTTAAAGGCACATATCCCTTTGGATATATTTGCAATGACTTTTTTTTAAAGTATCCTACTTAAAAATGGGTATTCTCATAACCAAAGAGTAGAAGAGGTTATTTTTAGGTTTTTCATAACCACAAAAAATCTAGGCGAGATTTGATTCTAATTGGTCCCACTATCTCCATGACCATGAGAGAAATAGGCCTTTATTTAACACTCCATCTTTAATCCCTACATGCATCTATCTAACTAAAATAATGCTTATTTTGTTCTATCTTCTTAATACAATTATGAACAAAGGGAAATAGAAGCATACATGTAATCAAAATAACTCTCAGATTATCCAAAACCACCAAATTCCAATCTTCAAATTAAAACTTAATAATTCATAGCCTTTCCATAATCCCATCCAGAAAAAATATTAGAAAAACATGCAATGAACAAAAAAATTCAATGATAAGTTTTTAGACTCACTCAATTGTCTCTATAAAAGGGGCAAAATTCACACCAATAAGTGTCAAGCCTTTTCATTATTTTTTTGAGTAATACATATAGGACCTTTAACTTTTGGTAGTTACAAAGATTATAGCTTCAAGATGGAAGAGAAACCACATAATGGAAAAATTAACACTTGTTGTTATGGAATAGAACAATGGTTAGGCCTGAAGAGTTGAAGCATTTTGGCTTCCATCATAGTGAGTTCGATGCTTTCCTAGCTCAGTTTATATCATTCCATATCTCCTATGATGGTTGTAAGAACTTTGGTTTCAGGAATTATACGTTATTTGTAATACCCCTCTAACCTTGAAAACTATAAGTAGAGTTTAATGATAGTATATGCACACTTTGACTATGTTGGGGACTAAGGTTACTTCTGGTACTCCTTGATTTCACAATTTGACATATTCATGCATAGGTAAAACTATAAAAATGGTATCTATCTACTCGAAAACTAATATTCAATTAAGTAAATATGTTATAATATAGTCAAAAATATTTTTATACTTATATGCACACCGTTCTTTCTTAGGAAGTTAGATATTACTTTACATTAGAAACTTGATCATTAAATATATAAAGTCTCTAAGAGGTTAGGAATATGGTTGATGCAGGTGTGTGTGAGTACCAAGCATTGACTTCACCTAGCTACACGGGTCTGAGCATGCCTTAAAATCCTTGAACTAGTTGTTGTTAAGAGGGAAATGGAACAATGACCCATACAGGCATCCTTTTATCCTTATAAATGTAATAGGAAGTTAGTCACCTAGTCCAAAGATTATGTTTTTATCATTTCCTTTTATGGTTTGACCAATGGATCCTACTATCTAGAATTATGTGTTCATGATCTTTATATTTGTATTTTTGTATAAATTGTCTATGATATTTATTTGGTATCTTTGTATAAGTATATATGGGTGCACACATATATACCTATATAAATATACATTGTTACATAGTTAATGCATTTAGGTATTTGTGTACATTATAAATTAGTTGCGAGTGATTTATTTATACGCATAGATATAAATGGATATTTATTAGAACACAGAAATAAGGAAATTAAAAGAGATAAAATAAAAATCATAACTATCTAGAAGAGGATTATAACATGCATTCAAGATTTTTTTTTATATGGTATATGGAAGAATATGAGATCAAAACATAAATAGAATGACAGACATTAAAAAATGGGTTACAAAGCACCAAAGAAGGTATTTACATCATTTTTGAACCATTTATTCATTGTATACCCCTAAAATAGATTTAATTTGCCCCAGATATGTCTAAACAACTTGTAAAATGATAGTTACTTACATAAACTAAGGTAATTTTGGGTTTTGGGTATTTTTATTTAAAAAGGGTGGTGACTTTTTCCCTAAAGGGGTCTAAAAGGTATTCAAGAACATATAGATGTGGTGCAAAATATAAATGTGAAAGGAGAGGAAGGTTGAAAGATAGAAGAGAGATTGGTTTGACTTTTTATGAATTATTTTATGGAAAAAAATTAATGATATGTAATGGAGAGTTTATGAGTATAATTCTTTGAGTTGTAAGTTTATTTTCTTTTGGAGAGAGTTATATGTGAGAGTTTAAAGGGCTGAGAGAGAGACTTATTTTTTTGGAATTAATTCTTCTTCAACCTTGGAGGTTTGTGAAATTCGATTGGATTTGAATGATGCATTTCAAGTGGATTTATTTTATTCTATTTGATTTTTTGCTCCTGCTTCCATTGAATCTTCATAGGACTTGAGGTATGAAGTGAAATTATTAATTTCATTATTTATCTGATAAAAATATGTTTATTTATATGTTCTCATAATATATTATTTTTTCATATTTTATTCATATATTTATTTAAAGGTTTTGAGTTCTTAATTGTGAAAATAAATATATATTTTCCTATGGTATTTAGCCACTAGTCTTTGGAGATATATTATCTCCTATTATAGGGTTGTTGTTAACTAGAGGAAAGGAATATTGTATTATGACATCTTCCATGTGTTTTTTTATCTATGCTTTCTTTTACATACTACATTTTTTTAATAAGTTTTTGGATTATATGTGCTTGATTTAGGGGATTTTAACCAGTTGACTACTTACTTGGATTTTCATGCTCCCAATTGTTGGTTAAGATCTTAGAGGCATGTCAAATTTTTATGTGATGTATAAAATTGATGATTTCAAAGACATATACTTATAGTCTTTATGGATTATGATATTTTTATATATTGTGATGCTTATATGATGAGTTTGGGTCTTTTTTAAACTAGGGCTATCGGACCCTAGGAATGTCATTCCCTCAACACTTTTTTGATTTCTACTATGGATTTGTGAGTAGGGTAGATGCCCTACGTGAGTGTCTTACCATAGGTGTTGGGGTGCAAAAGTGGCTAGCAGAGGATCCTACGTGTTAGAGACCAAGGCCCTGTGTAAGCTGGCTCTACATGTGAGTTTTTTAAACAATTGCAAACATTAATATTATTAATGGGTTATGGGGGTTTGGGAATTCACATTAATTAAGATAATAAGGATATATTGTTGGAGCACTTAAAGAGAATATTTTCTATGCAATAGGATAGTCTTTAACTCAGGAAAATGATCCCAACACTACATGACCATACATATAATGTTGGAGTACTCGAGTAGAAGAGATTTTGTGCAGCAAGATGGTCTTTGGCTCAAGGGAAGGATCCAAACACTGTAGGAATGTATGATGACACTCATTTAGATACAAGTGAGTCCCTCACTCTGCTTTTGCATCTAGTTCTCCATTTTCCTTGTGTTTGTATTTCGGGGCATTCTTCTTTATGTGGCTTTATGTTACCTTTGTACTTTAATTTTGGGGTACAAGCCTTAGATTTCCTTAAAACCTATGTGGATCATGGTCTTATCTCCTAGCTTTGGGGGAGTGGACCATTATGGCTCCATGTGGTTGGGTGGTAAATATTTTTGAGTTACTATTCAAGTTTTCATGGATGGCTTATTAGATCCTTGTTGAGTAGTTGTTAAAGATTAATTCTTGAAGTCTATGTATTGCATCTCTGTAATGTCCCCAGTTGGCCAATTTCAATAAATAGGGAACATTAACCTTATTCTGACATCCTACTACCTCAAATGGTTGATTAATAAAACCATATATGATTACTTCATCAAATATCTAATACTATTTTTGACAAGAACTTATAAATTTTTTGTTGATTCACTTAATACTCTACAAGTCTAACTATTAGATGTAGTATCTATATAATTGATTATTCTTGTTTCAAACACCTTGCAAAGTTTAGACCTTATAGACTGGGTCTTTCCTCTTAGTATGACTTACCAAAAGAAGGATGTTGGATTAATGTGGAATATATAAATATTCTCCATAATTATTGACCCATATGTGGAAAATTATCCTCTTTCAAAGATAACTATCTATTTATTTATCGTGAATCATTCCTCTTAGTGTTTTTTGTTGGGTTGTGTGAAAGATTTTTCATGGCGGATGTGTGTATGGTAACTAATGGGTTTCAAATGTAACTTCCTCTAGTTGGAGAGCGATAAGTTAAAACTCTATATGCATTGTATGACTTCTCTCAATACTTACAACTCATGAGATCTTATGTCTATGTTCTCCACACGATGTGCAATGCTCTTACTAGCATGTATTTCCATTATTATATGAAACTGTATGTGATATTAGTATATGAATTATTGAACATCTCATTATGTGCATAATTCTATAATTTTCCAATTGTATTTTTTATAACTCCCACTTCTCTGTGTGTTGTCTAATGTTCCTTATCACCAAATACTCTTTGCCCTCTTCATTACAATTGGGTGAATATGTATGAGTTTTGAATTTTGATTGATCCCTTCTAGAAATACTTCTCCCATCTATGTATCATGCGATCATGTACTTATAAATATAAAATGCAGTCTATACAATAAATGTGACCTCTTTTATATTAATTATGATCTTTCTAGTTTGGCTATGGTCCTATTAAATGAATGTATGACCCCTTCTATATGGAGTGCCTATAATTTGTGGCTTCAATATTTTTTTTATTCCCTTGTGGTGATTGCTTGTATTATCTGTTGATTATTTAATCACGTCAGTGCTATGAGTATTTATCTTTCTTTAATCACCCCTTACATGGCTTGTGCTAATTGTAATTCCATTTGATAATATTCTAATCACCATAGTCTCTTCTTTACGATGATGAGAATATAAATAATTGCCTTTTTCCCTTAATATATAAGGTGATTGTTTATCCTTGTATATCTTTTTAATGGTGTGTAATATGCCCTTACTATTTTTCCCAATCTGCCCTAGATAATAAATGCCAATCCTTATTCCTATTTGATGATCACCATCTATACTTAGTTTATTGTATATATAATTTATTTTTGTCTCTATAGAATGTATTCATTTTCTCTCTCTCTCCCATACACTATTTGTTGCATATAATAGAAATGGGAATTTCCTTTAGTAGTTGAATGATCTATATAAAATGTTCCATGTCCTTTCTTCTTCTCTCTCTCTCTCTCTCTCTCTCTCTCTCTCTCTCTCTCTCTCTCTCTCTCTCTCTATATATATATATATATATATATATATATATATATATATATATATATATATATATATATATATATATATATATATATATATATATATATATATATATATAATTGCATCATATTCATGTGACATATATTATATGTTATCAATTCTTTATTATGTTTACAATATATAATAATAAATTATAATACAATTTATTATTATATCTTCTATTATTAATTTATTTATTATAAGATCTTATAAATATAGGGACATGACAGTCTGCCCTTCCTAAAGAAATACCATATTTAAGTGCAACTCCAGTCCTAAAATGATAAATTCAACTTTAGGTTAGAAGTGTAATATATTCATTAAAAAACTTATCATCTTGAAAATATTCCATATTTTTCAATTTAAGAACAATTTGAAAGATCGACTTATCTTGACTTGTAGCACTTTGGATGAGTGTTTCTTGCCTCCAATGAATAATTTTCTCATATGTAGAATCTCTAAAATGTTATTTTCCAATAAGGGTGACATTATATAAGAATTCCCTCTACCACAAATGGTGACATTCACTGAAAATATCCTTTGTTAAGGGTGGCAATGCTCACTGAGAATGCTCTCTACCAAGCTTGGTGACACTTCACTAAGAATGCCCTCTCTCTATAATGTAAATTCTAACTAAGAACACTCTCTACTAATAATGGCAACATTCACTACAAGCACCCTCTACTAACCATGGCAGTGTTCACTAAGAACACCATCTATGGTTGATATCCTAGAATGTTCTCCATGGCTGACATTCGAGAATGCCCTCTATGGTCAACATTCAAGAATGCCCTCTATGGCCTGTATGGTCAACATTGATTAAGAATATCCTTTGTGACTGACATTCAAAAATGTCCTCTACAAAAGTCTCTTGCATCTCTATATTCCCTTTAGGAATCACGATATCCATTTTGAATGCCCTCTTTTTTCAATTCTTATAAATAACTCATTTTGTCACATATCATTCTTAGATGATCTCAATATGTTCCTTATGATTTTATTATCACTCTGAATAGATATCACTACAATTAAATGTGTCTTCCTTTAGGATTTGTCAAACCTTAGGTGAATCATGATTTCATCTTTCTTGTGATTACATGATGGACATTTTTTTTCTTTCATTTGATGTTTCCATATTTTCTACACTACATGATGGCAGGATCATGCTCTGATACCACTGCAATGTCCCCAGTTGGCCAATTTGATTAATAGGGAATATTAACCTTATTCTGACATCGTGCTACCTTAAAGGTTGATTGATAAAACCATATATGATTATTTCATCAAATATCCAATGGTATTTTTGACGAGAACTTATATATTTTTTTATTGATTCACTTAATACTTTACAAGTCTAAATATTAGATGTAATATCTATGCAATTGATAATTCTTGTTTCAAACACCTTGCAAAGTTCAAACCTTCTAGATTGGGCCTTCTTCCTCTCAGTATGAATTACCAAAAAATGGATGTTGGATTAATGTAGAATACATAAATGCTCTCCATAATTTTTGACCCATATGTGGAAACTTCTACTCTTTAAAAGATAACTATTTATTTATTTATATTCCTCTTAGTGTTTGTTGTTGGGTTGTGTGAAAAAAAATCCTAGTGGATGTGTGTATGGTAACTAATGGGTTTCAAACATAAGTTCCTCCAATTGGAGAGTGATAAGTTCAAACTTAGTATGCATTGTCTGACTTCTCTCAGTATTGACAAGTCATGAGGACTTATGTCTATGAGGTAAAAGTACAAAGTTGTGTCACCTTTCATGTTGACTTCTTAGAATGACTGAATTTGAGCATTTCTATCTAAAAATCAATTTTGTTCAAACATATAATCTAGATAAATTCATTCTAGCTACTTGTTATATATGGTCTCACACTTTTCCAATTGGAAATATCATTTAAATGCATGTTTTATACTAGTTTGTATCCAATTACTAAAGAAATATAATTATTTCAAAAAAGTGGTGTTTCAATAACCCTTACTATTTTTTATGATATTTTTAAAATAATATATAAACACCATTTTATAGACCTCAAAGTCAAGAATATTCTCATATAAAGTTTGTAGTGTTTTAATTAGATATAGTATATTGTAACTAAAAAGTTCTATAAGCACGTATTTTAACACTTGAAAAGATGTCAATATTGAGAAAAAAAAAAATTAAATCATATCAAAAAAATTTAAGAATTATATGACATTCTAGAGGAGAGAATTTTCTTCAAGAATGTATAATTTTTCTCCTAGTTAGAATAGATTTGTTTTGAAAATGTGGTGGGAGATGAAAACTATCGATTTTATGTGAGTTGAAATTTGAATCATTATAAAAGATAAAATATAGGTCTAAAGTCAATTTTTATTTTTGATTGTTCTAGATATATATGGTATCTAGAACATAGTCTGAGATCAAAGGGAAATAAGTTTATCTCCATATAATTTTGTGGTGGGAACTAGACCCCTAATTCTCAACATTTTTCAACAGCTAAAAAATTATCTATAAAAATTAGGAAAATATATCAATTCTTATTCCAAAAAATTATTAAAAATTATAATCCTAAACTTCATCCATTTCTACACATTTCATTAGTTTACTTCATTTTCAAATTTAAATTAATAATACCAATTTTATGTCATTGAAGGTGAATAGTTGTACTTTTGTTAGCCTTTTCCTTTACAAAAGGGTGACATAGGTTTGTGCATATGTTCTCCCATGACATGCGATGCTCTTGCCAATATGTAATTCCATTATTATCTGAAACTATATGTGATATTTTTATATGAATTATTGAAAATCTCATTATGTGCATAATTTTGTAATTTACCAATTACATTTTTTATCACTCCCACTTCTATGTGTGTTGTTTGATGTTCCTTATCACCAAATATTCCCTTCTCTCTTCATTACAACTAGGTGCATGTGTATAAGTTTTGAATGTTGATTGATCCATTCTAGAAATACTTCTCCCATCTATGGATCCTATGATCACATACTTATAAAATATAAAATGCAATCTTTACGATAAACATGAGCTCTTTTATATTAATTGTGATCTTTCTAGTTTGGCTACGATCCCTTTAAATGAATGTACGATCACTTCTATATGGAGTGCAAATAGTTTTTGGCTTAAATGTTTTTGTTATTCCCTTATGGTTATTTCTTGTAATATTTGTTGATGATTCAATCACATCAGTGTTGAGTATCTATCTTTCTTAGATCACCCCTTACATGGCTCATGCTAATCGTAATTCCATTTGATAATATTATAATTACCATAGTCTCTTCTTCACCATGATGGGAATCTAAACAGTTGCCTCTGTCCCTTAATCTATAAGGTGACTGTTTATCCTCGTGTATCTTTGTAATGGTGTGTAATATCCCCTTCTTTTTTCCCAATCTACCCTAGACAATAAATGCCAATCTACATTCATGTTCGATGATTTCTATCTATACTTGGTATGTTGTATATATAATTTCTTTCTGCCTCTATAAAATATATTCATTCTCTCTCTCTCTCTCTCTACCATACACTATTTGTTGCATATAATAGAAATGGGAATTTCCTTCAATAGCTTAATGATCTGTATAAAATGTTCCATGTCCTTTCTTCTTCTTCCCCTTACTATTACTCCTTTCCTATATATATTCCATTCAATGTGAGGTTGTGACCATTCCAATTAGGTTGCAACTTTTCATTTTTAAATAATATATTTATTATAATTATTTGGTTTATATTTATAATATATTTAATCTATATACTTTGATAATTATATCAATTACATTATATGTGACATATATTATACGTTATCAATTCTTTATTATGTTTATAATATATAATAATAAATTATTATATAATTTATTTTTATATCTTCTATTATTAATTTATTTATTATAAGATCTTATAAATATAGGGACATGACAATCTCTTCAAAACAAATGTATGTAATATTATAATTTAAACTATTGAATAAAGTATAATATCATATGTATGTGTATCATGAATTCAAAATTTATGTAAAGGGGTAAAGGGTATCTTTAGGAGAAATAAAAGGAAATATGAGCATATTGTATTATTTCAAAAGATGAATGAACTTATTGTGAAGCCATGACATTGTATATTTCTTTATATTTAGATAAATGTTTAACAAACTGCATACTCTTCATAATGTTATCAAATAAAAAATCTAAGTAATTAGCGAATAAAAGATGATTAAGTTTACATGTATGGTTGATGATTTAAATCTATTTCACATGTATCTTTATTACACATTTAGTAGATACATTTGATTATATGTAGTAGGACATTAGTTCCTAATTTGGAAATGGATATTAGAATGGAAAATTTATGAAATCATAAGTAGACATAACATTAATAGATGGATTAACGTAATAGTAAGAATAAAATATTCGAATGGAAATTAAGTAATATTTTTTAATGGAACCTGTTAAGAATTTTACTCCTATGGTTAAGTGAACTTATCAAGAAAAAATTATTCAAAAAAAAAAAAACATCAAACATAGTAACATTTAGACTTATCCTTTCAAGTTCCTTGGGGAATTATATTATCCAACTGAATCATCCAAAAGTCATCATCTACAATAATATTTTCCATGGAGTTGGTCTAGACTTGCAAATTGTATGATACCTTGGCTAGCATTCCATCAATGGTAGCTAGCTTGTGAATTTCTGAAAATTGGAAGTTCGCAGGGTACACCAACTCATCTATGTAGTCTTGATACATAGTCTTCACATGATCAATGTCAACCACTTCTCCGCCCTTGCTCACCTTAGCCTCCATATGTAGCTCCCGAAGATACCCAAAAATGATTTATTCTATCTTTTTCACTGACTCATATATTCTCTTCAATTGTTTATCTTCTTTAACCATATTTTCTTTTGAATTCAAGAGATCACATCTAGTAGGATAGGAGTTCATAAAATTATTTCAAGATGTCTAAGATAAATTCTCAATTTTTAGGCTCATGATCTTGTGTAGTAAAGACATGGAGTTTTTCTCTTTCTCCACATCTATTCTAAGAGATTCCAGATTGGTGAACATAATCTCCTTTAGCTTTGAACAACCCTTATTCAAAGGGCACCCAACTTCTTAGTCAAAGATAAGCCCAAGCTAATCTTCATATCTTCTAACCACCCATGCCCGACTTGGAGTAAGGGCATTTCCTCCTATAGATTGGAGAGTCTAGATCTTTTATTCTCTTTTGTAGATAGGTCAAAGACTTGAAGTAGAGATCTCTCCTGCATTGCCAGCAAATGTTGTGAATAGTTTCTTAAGGCACTTATAAAATCCTTTATTTGAGGCTTTGAGCTGAGCCTTAGATATTTCAGCTCTTTTAGCTCCTCGTCCACTTGTTGGTTGAGGAATCTCCACATTCTAACCTTTGTATCATGTCTCATAGGCCCCATGCTGTACTTTTGAATGTTTAATTTCGTTGGGGTGAGATCAAACATGTTCCCATTGTCTTCAGCCTAAACAATCTTCATAACAAACTTTCTTGTGTTAACATTTTTTCCTAAAGTTGTTATTAATGTAGGTGTTTCTTGGTTCTATTGACAATATATGGCTTCTTCACGGATTGGGTAATAAAATCCTTTGTAAGTACCCCTTCTTCTATCATTTGTTTCTTCAAAGAGTTTCCTTGCCATTGGAGGAATACTTGTCTTCCTAGCAAAAAAAGGGAAAATGATTTTCCAAGAAGAAGAAGAAGCAATAGTAGGGAAATTACATTGGCTTTCTAACACTTGATGTGTCTACTGTAATGGAAGTCCTCCATCAAATCCATCATCTAGCTGAGCCCTGTCTAAACTGTCTAAGATGATCATCATTGTGATTGAGGAATCTTTGTCCTTCACACCTTTTGGTTCTACTTCCTTTTCTTTTTCTTTAACCTTTTGTGGCTCCTCCATTGATCCTATGGTCGATATTGATCCTCCTCCATGGGGGGGTGATCAAAATGTCATTTTTGAGACGCTGGTCTCCAATGCCTCCTCCAATGGTTTAAGAGGGCCCCACATATGTGGATAGAGTATCCACCATGCAATGCGAATAGAAGTTGTGAAAAATGACTAGGCTGGTTACCACCCTAAAGGAAAACTACCCATCCTCTTTCATCTAGGCTTATTCCACTCCACCCATTATCAATCCTTTTGATCACCCCATATATTAATTCCTCCAAATTATTAATGGTAGGACCTGGGGAGGGCCTGAATTAATAGGAGTGTCTTTAGTTTTATTCATATATGTGGAGGACTACATGTATGAGTTGTCATCACCAACTCCTTCCACATCCAAACTAACATTGTATAGTTTCATTTTTTGTACTATCATTCTAGAGAAGAATCTTTCTCTGCTTTCAATTTTGTATGTTCAATTCATCTAGCAGTCCTCCAACACATGTATCCAGTAGTCCTCCAACACTTGTATCTGTTTGAAAGTTGAGCCCAATTGTAATTGTAAATTACTCTTAATGTAATTTACTGGGTCAAACTTCAATCAGATTTCTACATATGACTATAGCTTATATCGCTCTTTAAAATTCTTGAGCATATTCTTGGCATTAGAATGGAAGGCACAAGAATATGCTCCTATAGATATTTGGAAAGGGATGATCATATTTTGAATATCTACACATACATGATTCACATGTAGGGCCTGATGGCGTAGCTCTACTAGAAAATCTGGATCATCTACATACATTGGGAGCTTCCAAGGAAAGTCATCAAAACCTTTGATTCTAATGTAGGAGAATGCTAGGAACTTGATGAAATAATTGCCAAATTAAGTAATAATGGATGCAACTTCAGGGGAGAGTCTCCTCTCTGTAAATCCCTACAATATATGGCATAGCCTCATTCTAAAAGCCTTAATTCACCTTCAAAAAATTTGCATAACTGTGGTGTTGTTGCAAGTAGGGGTAAAAGTCATACACATGTATGTCTTCATCAAACTCTTCAACATATGGTAGCCCAAGCCATAGTTGGATGATAGCAAGGGAATATATTCGATATAAAGATATAAAAAATTGTTTCTAGACTCAAGAGGTCTAAAGCCAATAGCGGTTAGATTGTCACATATTATTTGAGCCCAATCGACATACTTTCCCTCTACACACACCACCTTGAACAAATAGAAATAATGCTCTACAAAATTGAGAGAATATTAATTTCCTTTTACCCTTTGTAGGATGGCAAGAATATCAACAATTTCCCTCTTTAGATTAGTGCCAAAGAGGGTTTTGGACACCTTGCTCTTGTAGCTCCAAGGGGTTTGAAACTAGGTGGCCATCATATCACCTCTCCTTAATGACTTCTTCTCATTATAAAAGGTGGCTAAATTTTAGAAATTCATGGCATTGTAGACCTCTCTCGTCAACAAACAAAAGTAGTTATGTAAAACATCCTAATTGAGAGTGAGTAGAACTTTGTTGTTCAAAGTTTGAATTTGATTGGTTTCTAGGGTGTAATGGGTAATGCATTTGAGAATCCATTCTAGCACCTACATTGCCACAAAAAATCCCCCACTTCTACCAAACCACTCTCTTTTAATCTCTCGGTAATAGGGTGAATTTGACCTTCTTGCAATCTCCTATGCAGAGTCTAGATTGTAGAAACGTAGTTGGTTATCACTCTAACTATTTAGTATGCAATCAATTCCATTCAAGCTATCATACCAAATAAACTTGGAAGTCATAGTGAAATTGAAACAACTATAATAATTAACTTATTTGTGGAAATCAAAAATTCCCATTGAAAGTGAGATGATGAGGAAAGAAAACAAATCTTACTTTATAGATCTCAACTTTATAATCATTGGTTGAGGTTCCTATTTTGCACAAGTAAGAAAATTTGCATTAAATTTGAAGAGACATCTGGAGTATTAACAATTAGATTTGAAATAAATGAAAGGTTTAATGGCCAAAAGTGACATCTACTACATCTAATCAGTGCATATTTTCCTTCATAAAGTAGATCTTTCCCAAATCTTGTTGTTTTAAGTGAGAGAAGAAACATCTTTAGTTTTTCGACTCCAACTTCAACACTAAGACAAGTGATGGCCTCTACTAGACTTAAAATTTGATCCTATGTGAAAACATTCCACTTGGCGCACTAGAGAAGACACTTTGCTACTTTTTCACAGGGCTATGGCTTTCACATACCTTCCCTTCATTGTAGAAATTATTGAAATGAAGTTCTCCCCAAAGATGTGACTTAATAACATCCCTGCCAAAATATTCCTTGAGTTTCGAGTGCACCTCTCATTGTGGGCCAATTTGTAGTTGTGCAGAGTCACCCCAAAATTACTTGTCTTCTAGCCAAGGAAGAAGCAAGAAAGGAGGGATCCCGAACTCAATTTCTATGAAGTAAGAACAAGAGACTTAAGGGCCCGTTTGGTTGATGGAATAGGAATAGGAAAATTGGAATACGATTTTTATTTTTAGTTTGGTTGATGGAATAGGAATAGAAAAATTTGGAATACGATTTTTATATTTCCATTTTGCCTCTAAAATGAGCTTATACCCATTCGAAAAAATAGCTATTATCTGAATAACCATTCCTATTCCCAATATTACATGTCTATTCTCCATTCCTATGCATGTGGCCAAACGGGCCCTAACTTATCATTGGGGGGTAAGCTTAAGTCTTTCTAAGTGAAATGGCATGTTATCTAGGTGCTATTTTTCTGCATCCACCCAACTTGAGCAATTTCTAAGCAAAAAAAATGTGGGAGAAGCAAAAGCACCAAAATCCTGAAAATCTGCATAAAGGAGTAGAATGAACCCGATGAGAAGTGAACTGGATCAAAACCTGACATTGGAATTAGACTCATTTTGAAATATGGTCTTGGTAATTCTAGCATGCTTACACAACAAAGAGGGGGAGAAGGTTTGGAAATGCTAGGGCTAAAATTAGGGTAACATTGAAAAAGAAAGAACGGAAAGGAAAATAATACAATGACACATAACCCCAAAATTTATATCATGGAAACCCAAGATAAAAAAAATACAAAGAGCGTCAACTCTCATTTATTAGGCTATTGGTTACTAAATACAAGGGAGGTCACTTTAGGTATCCAATTTCAACAGAATTAGTATAAGTTTATTTATTTTATATATACTATCCCTTAATACATAGAAATCTTAAATATATCCAAAAAAAAATACATAGAAATCTTAAATTTTAAAACTCTTTTTTAGTTTTATGAGACTAAAAAATTCCAACAAATCAAATTTAGAGAATGATTTACTTCATCACATCAAAACATGAAATATACAAATTAAAGAAAATTATAGCAATAAAATAAGCAATGGTAATAAATGTTTTGAATTTATTTTTAGTTTATGCTCTAATTTGTAACATAATCATAAGAAGATTGTAAACCATATTCTAGAAAGTGGAACAAATACATCCTTGAGGAGGAATTGGTTGTAAATAAAAAAAGCACTAGTTCACATTGAGTTAAACTATCCATTGCATGCAACTTTCAAGATTTTAATGTTATGATTATATTTTATTTCTATGACAAGTAAATGAACGTCGATTTTTTTTTTAAATGAAAAATGTTTACATTGAAGATTGCTACGATTGTAGAAAGCCTCTCAACTTAACAAGGAAGGTCACTTTAGGTTGGCTCTATTGGTGGGTCCCACGGCCCAAAATACATAAACTAGATATTATAGATAAGAGGTGAGTTGTAGCTAGAGTATAAAATACCAAATTAAACTATCACAATTGTATCTATATATGCATAGAATATAGTTTTCATTAATGTAAATGTTCTTCTAGATTCATTCACTAAATTACATATATTAATTCACTATATACATCATCACTTCTAGTCACTATCATACATCATATACACCATATCATATCAATATTAAAAGTTGTCTTCTTATGTTGATGTCACTTCCAATATATACATGCTCTGAATTTGTATTTCTACATATTATCATGGATTGGAGATTAAATATTGTGAACTACTTCAAAAGTGTCAAAGATGTTAACAATATCAAAAAATATCTTACGCTATGTAAAAAAGGTCTAGACCAAAATATCAGTACATTATAGTATAAACAAAACATGTGTTTGTAACACCAGTGTCAGTCATACTTTTTTTGGACCCAACTATAGATTGGAGAAAAGAATATCAGACTAAAACAATGACATCAGTGGCAATAATTAACACATTATTACTTATTGAACCCTCAATATAATGAACATGCTCCATGAAATTAAAGGTAATGTGTTTGGATAGATTAAAACATCCATTCAAAAAAAGAAATTTTAACTAAATGCACACTATTATATCCAATAATCATATTCCCAAGAGTCATTTCTAGCTCATTAACAATGCTTCATTCTTTCAAAATTCCTTGAGAGCAAGGCACGGGACTATCTGTCTCAAAATCATCCAAATCAATTCATATTTGCATCCATGATTTCACCATTCACACTTGTCATCAAATATTACAAATCTTAGGTGTGTGTCAATAAATCCTAACATCATCCAAATCAATTTATATTTGCATCCATGATTCCAACTTTACCACATGACATCAAATATTACAAATTCAAGACTTGTGCCAATCTATGATGAATCATCCAAAACAATTCATATTGCATCAACACTTTCCCACTTGACACCAACTATTACCAATCCAAAAAGTGTGTCAATGTATCATGAATCATCGAAATCTTTCATATTGAATCCATAATTTTGTCATTCCCACTTGTCGTGAAACATAACAAATCCAACACTTGCACCAATCTATCTCGACATCATTCAAATCAATTTCATATTAGATCAATAATTTCACCATGCCCACATAACATCAACTATTACAAATCTAAAACTTGTATTATTCTATCTCTACATACCCAAATCAAAACCAACCAATCCCCATTCCACCAATTCCATTGAACAACACATACAACACTTTTCACCTCATTTATAATATCATGAACAAATGTCAATACTCATCCAATCGTAATCAACCTACACACAAAAACAAACCAAATTATGCACCCATCAACCCTACCACACACTTTCGAACCCAAAACAAAGAACTATCCATTTCTTAAACCTAACAAAAAATACTTTAAAAATCCAATGAATAATTTATTCACAAGTGCATCAAACATACTCAATAGACACTGCCTGCCTTTATCCCTGCACCAACTACTCATTCCCAACATTCCTGCAAAAGATGCCATGTTTGGACATATCTTCATTCTAGTTGTTGCCATTATAATATTTAGCCCTTATTCCCATTTACTATTATAGTAAAAATCTCTATAATAACTAAATAATTAGTGGGTTGACAAACATGCAATGATGCAAGTATAGGCTATCTCTGAGCACTGTATAATGTATGTACCTCACTTCTCATGTGGGTCCCCAAAACCTTCATATTTTCATGCTTTCAATCATTCTTCCCACACTTGTGCTCTGCAATTCCAAATTATTTTATTTTATTCCTGAATGATAATCTGTCAGTTGGAGCTGATGGGAAATGATGCATATGAACGTCAACGAAGGAATGTACTGAAATACTTTTTCTCTTGGTTTTAGACATGAAAGGATGTGCTCTGTATTCTATCGAAATTAATAACAATGGCGTTCTTTTGCTTTTGCTTTTCGCTATGTAGTTGTTAAAGTTAGTCTGCAGCAGTCGTACGTCTAGATACAAGAAATTTTATTTCCGTTGCCTTTGTACAAGCCAATGATTGTGTTGTAAAAATCCACTGGCGGCGTTACTTAAACATGAATACTGCCATTGTCATAGTCAAAGTATTTCTTTTGTGGTATTTGGGTTGATCTAGAGTTCAAGGATGTGTAGGGTTTATTTGTTTTCATGTCTTGGGAAACAATGGTGGATTTCCATGTAAAAATAAATATGTTTTATTCTTTGATATATTAAGCAATTGGTTTTGGTTTATATGTTATTTTTTAAACATAAATTAATTTTTTCTTAATATAATTTTTTTTTCAATCTTTTAATTTCTTAAAATAATTGTTTGCTTTTAAGTTTGAATTGGAAATAACTCTACATTCTTGGAAGATAACCAAAAACCTTCTTCTCTCTAATTATCTCACTCGTTTAATCTATTTTTTCCCAAATCAATCTCAATTGTCCGTCAATTTCTAAAATCTATATAGACCCTCTTCAAACCCTTATAAAAGATTTTTTTTTTTATGAATAGCAATTATCTTATGATAGTTTTGACTCATGCAATCAAGTCAGCAACCATTTTCAATATTTGCTTGAATTCCCTGAGTCAAAGTGTTGTCTGAATTAACTCTATATACCACTTCACAAGAGTGCAAAGAAGCAACATAAGAAGAGAAACTTATGTTTTGAATGGTTTGATATAGTTTATTTCAAATTTTGATCAATATGCTTATTTTGGTATTCTATAGGGTTTGTTTTGATTTGATTATCATACAACACTACTACTCTTTCTGTTTAGTCTCACAAATGTTTCTCCTACTTAGAGTATGCAAGGGTTATTCTCATATTAAAGGAATTAACTTTGATGATACTTATGCACCTGTTCGTTGGATGGAGACCATTAGAACGTTCTTGGCATTTGCAGTTTTCTAAAATATTAAGGTTTACCAAGTGGATGTCAAGAATGAAGAAAATTACATTGAGCAACAATAAGTATCAGATTAGAGGCTAATCCATATGCAGTTTACAGAACGGAAAAGATGTTTATGGATTAAAACAGACACTTAAATACTAGTATAGTTAGATGGATAAATATTGGATTTGTCAAGGATTTTAAAAAGGTTAGGTAGGCAACAATCTAAACTTCAAAGTAGATACAGATAGAATTCTTAGATGTCTATGATACCAATATGACAACAATCTAATAATAAGTTTTATGAACTAAGGAAGTTGAGATGTCCATGATAGGTCAATTGAGTTTATTTATTGGATTTCAAGTGAATCATAATAACAAAATTTCTTTTTCTCTCAATCCAATTTTGTAAAGGAATTCTTGAAGTTTGGCTTAGAAAAATCAAAGCCAATAAGAACTCCTAATGTACAAGTTGCAAGTTGAGTAAGGATGAAGAATCATCGAAAGAAGATGCAAGTAAACATAGATCAATGATTGTAGGTGTAATACCCCAAAATTGGCTCATTGCCATGATCACCAATTCTGGTCTATTTTGATCAATTCTAAGACCTATTCTAATAGGCAATTCTCATTCTGCTACTCGCTACTTGACTTAATTGTCAAATGATTAAAATCCTAATCTGCATTACTCACACTCTTTATTTAATTTCTAAGTATTGACTCAAATTAGCTACATTAAACCTATTGATTAAATTTAATTTAATTATAAGTGTTTATACTTTAATTAAATTAAATTACTTCTTTAGCTAATGTACAAAGGAATTAAATATATTTGATTTAATTAAATATTCTCATTCTAATTATTGAATTTAATTATTCAATTTAGAATACTCAATTATGAGGTCATATTTAATTTCCTTAAATCAAATATCTTCTCCAATATTCTCTCTTCAGTTCAAAAATGGAAACTCTTAGTTGACTGAAATCATAAAAGGAATTAAAACAATTAACTTCTTATTCCACTCAAAAGAAATTAGTTAACTTCCTTTTCATAAGGAAACTTTCCATTCTAACTGAATCTCATTTCTAATCTCGATCGTCCATCCAAATTGATCTTGACCATTGATTAGTTCTTAGATTCTATTTAAGAAGCTCTTAATTCCTCATTTCAAAAAGAAGAGAAGAGGTTGAATTGAAGAAGCATCGAATTGCTGTTGCATTTTATACTCATCTAGCTTTAAGATATTCTCATATATTTTCATTATTAGCTTAATGTCATCTAGATTTAATATGCATACATTTAGTATAATTTCTTTTACATGTTTTTAGATTAAAAATGCATATTTCATTCTAGATTAATTTGCATACTCATATAGACTAATTGCATTCTCAAATCCTTTGTTCTTAGATGGTATGGTTGCCTGCACCTCGATTCTAAGGATATTAAATAGGCAAATCCCTTTAGATAGGAGGCAATAGGTCGCCTTGCAAGGCAAATCTTGGGTGAACAATCTCATGTTCATTCGAGGATGAATCTGCAAATAATGGTCGTGTTGAAGTGTGTGTGTTAGTATAGGCCACAATTCACACATAAATTTTTGGCGCCCACCATGGGGCCGAGAAATCAACTTTTTGGCCTCATTCTTCATATTTTGCATTTTTTTTTTGTTTATATCTTGTCTTGCAGGTTTGGAGACACTTTGAGAACACATCCCATAATCATGAGCAAATGAGCATTTGAGAAACCTCCTCCTCTTCTCTGTCTTAATCTTCTTCTATTTCTCATCTTCTTCTTCTTCCTTCTCATGTTCTAAAATTTAAAAATAAAAAATTGATCAAATTTTTTTATTTAAATCCTTTTTATGATTTTTCATAAAAATCATAAAAAGTAGAGAAAATTAATTAATTTTGGTCTGAAATTTTGACTGAAAGTTCTAGACAATAGGGAAAAATCACATGCAAAATTTCAGATTTTTCTGATTAAAGCTCTATTTTATATTTTTCTTAATGATTTTATCATTTGCAAATTATTTGAGCAAGTAAACCAACACATTTTGATTTGAATTTTTTTATGAAAGTTTGGTTAATGGCTGGCATGCACAGTAAAAAGTTCAAAATTTTTGGATCAAAATTGAATTTTTAGTAATTTTTTAATGATTTTTCATTAAAAAAATTAATTTACCTTTCAAATCATCGAATTAAAATCTAATTTTTTTACTGAGACTTTATATTGATATCAGAATACCCCAATAAAAATTTTAGATTTTTCAGATTTAAAATAAAATAAAAATAATTTTTTTATGGTTTTCCATAAAAGAATTAATTTATAAGATAAATCTCAACATTTTGATCTAAAATTTTTATTGCCAATTTGGGACACTTTTAAGAACTCACAGTAAAAATTTAAGATTTTTTTGATCAGAAATTCATTTTAAATATTTTTAAAAATGTTTTTTCATAAAACCATTAATTCATTATGCAAATCCTTGAGTTTTAATCAAAAAAATTTATTGTAGGTATGTGGAAAGTGAAAATGAAGGGCATGGGAGGATTTTAAACTAGAAAGGAATGAAGTTGAATGATTAATCATTTGTCTTTGAATGAATGTTGCAATTAAATTTAAAATCCAAACACACTCTTGAATGCCTTCAAATCTAAAACAATCAAATTCAAATTTTGAATGTCTTAATAAATTGACAAATGTTTCATTTGAATGAATGTGCTAAAAACTCAATCTTGAATGTCATGGATAAAAATATATATTTTTCATTGGAATGAATGCTATAACACACTCTTGAGTGCCTTAAAGAGAACATGTTTTCGTTGGAATGTATGTTAATCAACACAATCTTGAGTGCTTAAGGATCAAAGAACCATTGCGATGAAATATTTGGATTTTGGTGCTTAAAATGAATACATTCAATCTTGAATGCATAAAGGAATTGAATCTTTTCTCTATCAATTTCTTATGTTGACGATGCTCGATTTACTTTTGTTGACGAACTCTCGATTTATTATGTTGACGACACTGTAAGTTGGAAAGAACCTTACATGCTAAACACGAGTGTCTTCAAGAGTAGAATACAAAATCTAAAGATTCATTGAGAAAGAACAAGTGTCTTTTAAACCCCAAGGCCACTTACGTATTCACTCCTCTCGCACCTTTGGGTGATCTTGAGTGCACAAGAAATAAGTGGACTTTTTTTTTTTTTTTAGGAGGCCTACTTGGAGATTTCATCACCCCTTGGGACGACCTCAACTCTTGTGTTCTAGTGGAGTATAAATATCGACAGGTGAATTGAAAGACACCTCTCTTGGAAGTATAATCTTGTCACTCTTGGCTAAGCCCCAAAGAACTTTATACCTTTGGGAAGTGAAGGTGGAGATTTGGGTTACCGTCTCCTCTCGGCTATGTGGCATTATTTTTTTTCATCTATAGATTTGGGCCTCACGTACCTTGTGTATATTGAGGACACCTTATAGTTGATCTTTGTATATCCTAGTTGAAAGCCTTGATAGGATTGTTGATGTGTTTGGTGTGCTTGAGTACTCAAAGTCCAAAATCTACATAGAGATGACATTGGTATGGTCTTAGTCTAAACCTATCAAACCTTTTATGTGTGGTTGTTCACTTAAACCTAGGACATCACAATGGCTAACAAAAAATGCTTTAAATCCAATATGCCTAGTGAGGAAGAAGAGATACTTATTGCAAACATGAAGCAACAAATCCAATCAATAAGCACTCAAATTCAAAGACTGAAGCAGGAAGATGACACATCATGGAAAAAATTCTCCTTGCAAGATTATTTACCTTCCTATAATGTCAAGTTCAAGCCATCTCAAAACAATCCGCAAACACCCAAGAAATCTAGAAATATTTTGGAAGAAAAACCTTGGGAACCTAAACCAAAGCATGATTTCACCCCTTTGGGAAGATCTTATGAATCAACATTGGAAGAACTTCTTCAAAAGAAACTCATTGTATTACCTAAGGTCAGTTTGGCGAGAGTTTCCTTTATGAGTAACTATTGTGCCTATCATAGACATAATTTACATAAAACTTCACATTGTAAGGAGCTGAAAAACAAGATCCAAGATCTCTTTGATAATGGCAAAATTCGAAAGTATAAGCTCTCATCTACTATAGATTCTACTCTCAAGAAGGATCAACATCATGAAACCATGTCTAGCAATGGTTCAAATGCAACTTCTACTTTTGCCAACATGTCATCACCTTCTAAAGCATCTAAGCTTTCCAACATACCTCCACCAAACAAAGCACCTAATTCTTTTGCTAATTGGCTATGTGTACACTCAAGGGTTGCCTCTAAAAGAAACCCAAGCTAATCTTGACTTCGCTACAAGCCTCTCCCATAATACTCAAACTAAAGATCCAAAATCTTCATTCGTTGCAACTCCCATTATTCCCACTCCAACTAGCACTTCACTATCTCTTCAAGAGCCTATCATGCAAACTCTGCATCCTACCTTGTCCTTAGAAGTGGATCCATGTCAAGAGGATTTAAAAAAATCTAAAGATCAAGATCAAGAACCCTCGCATATCCCTCAAGACTTCATCCCTCCATCTCAAGAACCATGTAGTCCTCCATCTCCCATATCATACCCCTCTACTAGGCAAGATCATGATATTCCTTCCACCATCCCTAAGGAGACTATTAAAGACCAAGAGAAGGATACTTTTCCTCTACTACCTAAGATTCCTTTTGAATAAAATGTTCCCTCACTCTCTTGTTCTACCTCACTACATTCACTTCACAACTATTCTCAAGCTTTAAATACTCTTGTCAAAGGTATTGCTCCTATAATAGTTACTCATAAAACTATTGATGGCATTGGTCATGTTGCTCACTCTAAAGATGTTGATATCCCTACTCATGGTCCATTCACATCTTCTAAATCTATCCTTGGTCCCTATCCATCTAAGCTAAAACCTTCAAGTCTTCCATCCATATTGGGACCTTATGTTCCTCTATCTCCTACTTCAACTCTTAGCCCATTACACATTCCTCCTACCCTACCCCAAGATCAACAAAGATACACATACTTGAACTCTTCATGTTCACCTTTCCACCTAAACCAGTCATATTTGCCTCATTCATCCACAAGTCCTAAGTCCTTTGGAAGCAATATGGATGATTAACTCAAACACAAGTGCATGAATCCATCCTCAAAAGTTCACTATGTCTCCTCTAATCGACATGTGAGTGTCAAGAAGGAAAATACACAAAAGAGACTGCAAAGGTCCACTATTCAAAGAGCTCAACCAAGGAAAGTGTGGGTTCTTAAATCTGTTATTGAAGAAATGTGTTCCAAAGCATCTAATGAAAAATCAAAAGCTATATGGATTCCCATGTCTCTTTTGAAGGACTTGAATATTGAAAACAAATCAAAGTTGACATTCAAGCTTCCAAAGGTTTCCACTCTATCTCCTTCCCAACGTCTTCCTAAAAAGGTTTCAAAACCTTCTACTCCACCCCTCTCCAAAATGGCTTTGCTACCTCATATATCTAAGCCTCAATCTATTTCATCCATATTTCCTCCATCATTCCACTACCCTTCAAGGTGCGTCTCAATGTTGATCTTGCCTAATATCTCATCCACCCTCATGAGATCCTCTAAATCTTATCCCTACTTGCCATCCTTGCTTGTTTTAGTCTTCCAAAACCAACAACCTTATCCTCCATCTACCTCTCATTTTCCTATCATTTCCCTTCCATTACCTTATCAACATCTTTGAGTGTACCTTGCTATGGCCTTGGCTTATCATAACTTATCTTTCTTATAGGCATGCTATCTAACTTGAGAAAGGCTTGAATTCTTTCCAAAAACTCTAAAAATCCAAAAAAAAAAAGGAAAAAAAAAAAAGTGCCTTGGTGAAAACCTGGAAACATGCACCTTGGTAGCAAAAGTCAAGAAAAATAAATCTATCCTATGGTGAAAACCACTTCTTGTGGCACCTTGGACAAGTACCATGATGAAAACCTAGTAAACAGGCGTCATGTGTAGTTCTTCCATCCATGACATCCTATCATGATCTCACTTATCCTTTAGATGTCCTCATTCCTGAAGTCATTCACTCATAACCTCCATAAAAAACTTTTTTGTCCTATTCAGTTAACCCTTTGGTCTTGATCAACAAAAGAAAGAAGAAAACTCAGTTCTTAGCAATCTCTTGACATGGTCATTTTCTTGGATTACTTACACGGTACCCTTCATCACACCATGAGCTTATATTGTTATATCCTTTTCCCTAGCTTGGGTAATTTTGTGAAGGCTTTCCTTGAGGGTAACATTTGCCGCTTCATACTCCTTGCCTATCCATCTCCACTTATCCACTAGCTTGCTACTACATATTGTCCTGCACCTTGCTAGACACTGGAACAAAATCAAGGTAATCCTTCTTGAGAGCTAGTAATCTTTGACAAAGTTCTAAAAATTTGAAAATATCTACAAATTGAAAAAGTCCTGAAAAAAATTGTCACCCTAGTGAAAACCTAGCAATAGGTGCCTTGGTAACACCAAAAAAAGTGAAAAATCTCAAAAATACAAAAAAATTAAAAAAAAGAAAAAAAATAAAATTGAAAAAACAAAAAAAAGTGCCATTGGTGAAAGCCTAGAAACATGCATCATGGTAGCAAAAAAAAAGAGAAATTTCTAACAAGAAGGTGAAAACCTGGTAAACAAGTGCCTCTTGTTCCCAATGCTCCATCTTCCAATGCATCTTCTAGCTATTTTGTATAGTCGCTTTCATGCTTCTGCTTTACTACTTAGCTTGCTTTCTGTTCATGTATCAATGGATTGAGTCTTGTCACAGCTCTAGGGCATTCCCCTTCAGTGTCACTATTTTTGAGATTCTCCTCATAGAATCTCCTTCGCGACAGTCACAAGTGGTCCTCACTACATTTGCCTACTATCACTAGTGTCACTATTTTTGCGATTCTCTTCATAGAATCTCCTTCGTGATAGTCACTAGTGGTCCTCACTACATCTGCCTACTGTCACCACTATACCTCATTTTCAAGATTCTCCTCACAGAATCTCTTTCACAAAAATCACCAGTTGTTTCAGTTGTGTCTGCCTACTATTGCTTGGGTCGTGTCTCCAGATTCTTTTATGGAAGATCTCTCTTGCATCAGTCACCAGTCATTCTGGCTATGTCCGTCTACTATCGCTTAGTCCTCTTTAGGTTCTTCATTGTGAAGTTTCCTCTTTGAGCTCAGTCACTAGTCATTCTAACTACGTCTGCCTATTGTCGTCACCCTACTGAAGAGATTTCTTTCAAACAAGTTCTGGACACTGACACTTGACATCAATCCCAAAAACAATGAACTCAAAATGACATACTTGTTAGGATATGTTGAGCTCTTTTCTTTCTTTGCTTCATTTTTGCTTTATCATGTCTCCTCGAGCAACTCAATGATGTCATTTATGACAAGAAAAGTAATGACTGGGGACACGATCTTTTCTTTGTTTTCTGTTTGTAGTTTAGTTCCAAAACATCTGAAACATTCATGGAAGAGGGGTGTCTACTATAAGAGCCTCCATCTTGTGTTGGATGGCCATGTTTACCTCGACTCCTCTTAATTGGACAATCAGTAAGATTGGTACTTTTCCTTGTTTGTTGAAGTGAATTCTTCATGCTTTAGTAATATCTAATACTTGTCCTGCTAAGTGAACGTACAGGTCACTGCGAGTACAAATTACGAACGTTGTCCTAAGATATGGATGCAAGGGTCATTACGGATAGAATACTTACTAAATACTTAGCATAAGATGGATCTCTTGTGTGTTTGGTGTGTTTTTCATGCAAGCAACATTCTGGTCATCCTAGTGTTTGTGCTTTGATGCTTATGTTAACTTGCTATATTAAAAGGGACAAATGTTGTGGTCATTCTGGCTTCTTGTGCCTTGAGTGCTTACATTTAATCCCGACAAAACTATAACATATGTTCTATTCATATTCCCATGATTGCAATGTTAGTGGGAATTGTATAACATACAAGCTTTGTTCTATATCCAATGATGATAAATTGTTGAGGCTCAGTAACCAGACCTAGGGAACTTGCATTTAACATAAGTCTTGCATTACATGCTTCACTTGCATAAGAACACAATTCAATTGTGATTCTATTTCTCCCCTATGTAATGAAGGATTGGGAGCATCTTCAAATGTATCATGTTTCTTAACGACTGCACAAATGATCGATTAATCACTCTCTTGGCTATTTTGGTTGCTCTGAACCCATATTTAGGATCAAATTCGAAATCTGACACACCTAAGTTGCTCAAAAATTCGTTTTAAAATTTTGGGACCGACATGATCAAATGCTTGTGTAGTCTGAATTTTTTTGATCTATTTTGATCAATTCTAAGACCTATTCTAATAGGAAATTCTCATTCTGCTACTCGCTACTTGACTTAATTGTCAAATGATTAAAATCCTAATCTGCATTACTCGCACTCTTTATTTAATTCCTAAGTATTGAATCAAATTAGATACATTAAACCTATTGATTAAATTAAATTTAATTATAAGCATTTATACTTTAATTAAATTAAATTACTTCTTTAGCTAATGTACAAAGGAATTAAATATATTTGATTTAATTAAATATTCTCATTCTAATTGTTGAATTTAATTATTTAATTTAGAATACTCAATTATGAGGTCATATTTAATTTCCTTAAATCAAATATCTTCTCCAATATTCTCTCTTCAGTTCAAAAATGGAAACTCTCAGTTGACTGAAATCATAAAAGGAATTAAAACAGTTAACTTCTTATTCCACTCAAAAGAAATCAATTAACTTCCTTTTCATAAGGAAACTTTCCATTCTAACTGAATCTCATTTCTAATCTTGACCGTCCATCCAAATTGATCTTGACCATTGATCAGTTCTTAGATTCTATTTAAGAAGCTCTCAATTCCTCATTTCAAAAAGAAGAGAGGAGGTTGAATTGAAGAAGCATCAAATTGCTGTTGCATTTTATACTCATCTAGCTTTAAGATATTCTCATATATTTTCATTCTTAGCTTAATGTCATCTAGATTTAATATGCATACATTTAGTATAATTTCTTTTACATGTTTTTAGATTAAAAATGCATATTTCATTCTAGATTAATCTGCATACTCATATAGACTAATTGCATTCTCAAATCCTTTGTTCTTAGAGGGTTTGGTTGCCTGCACCTCGTTTCTGAGGATATTAAACAGACAAATTCCTTTAGATAGGAGGCAATAGGTCGCCTTGCAGGGAAAATCTTGGGTGAACAATCTCATGTTCATTCGAGGATGAATCCACAAATAATGACCATGTTGAAGTGTGTGTGTTAGTATAGGCCACAATTCACGCATATAGCAGGAAGTTTTTTCTACTTGACTACATCTAGATCATATATCATGTATCTAGTATGTTTGACAACCAATTTTTCTCATGTTATAAAGGTAAAGAGGGTCGTTAGATTTTTGAAAGGGACTAAAGATTATGGGTTGTGGTATAAAAAATTATCAAATTTCACATTGATAACATAAACATATATGTTGGATCTTTGGATGACCAAAAGAGTACCAGCAGGGAAGCTTCTTTCTTGGCTCTCAATTAGGTTCTTGGTCAAGCAAGAAGTAATAATATGTAAATCTTTCAACTACTAAGTTAGAATACATTGCACCATCCTTGTATTGCTCACAAGTATTATGGATGAAGGAATCTTTCAAGAACATAGAAATCTATTTTTCTGAATTAGTTCCTATACTATGTGATAATATTAGTGTTATCCATATGTCAAGGAGTCCAATAATGCATGGTAGAAAAACATAAATTGATATTAGGTATCACTTTATTAGAGAGGGTCGAGGAAAGAGAAGTTAAGTTGGGGTATTTACTGCAAAAGGAGTTGATCGCATATATATCAAAAAACCTTTGTCTAAGGATAACTTTCAATGTCACAAATAGAAGTTGGGAATTTTTGCCCTTTCTGGTGCTAATAGGGAGCATCAGTTTGTGCATTAGTCTAGTGGTTGTGCACATTTGTGTATTTTTGGATCGGTGCTAGTGCTTCCTCTTAGGGGGAGTAGTGTGTATTGGTAAGTGGGAGCAATATCTATTTTTTCTTTAACCCTTTGTCATTGTTGTCAAAGGGGGAGACTTTTGGTGTTTTGGTATTGATCTTGGTGATATTATTTTTGTGCTTTGTTATTGATGAATATTATCATCAATGACAGAAGGGGATATTATTATAATGTGAGGTTGATGGTTTTCATTGATGTCAACATATTTCCCTAAACATATGGTGTGTTAGTGGATGTGTACTAGTATCTTAGTGTATCGGTTGGTTGCATATTGATTAGCTTTCATTGATAGCATGTTTATTAGACATATTTTATTAATGGATGAAAATTTATTATCTTGACCCTCAATATCTTAGTGGTGGTATGTGTCATTTTTGGTGGACAATATTTTGGGTTGATCATTTGTGATGCATTTGGTTTTGATTTCAGGTCCAACAATTTTTTTTTTATATCACAACTATTGGGATCAAAGATTGCTATGGCATCTTAAAGTGCTTGAGGATCATTATATTTCTTGAGGTGGCCTATCCTATCTCAAATTTATTTTAGCCAATATCTATTTATTATAAATAAAGTATTATTTCAAGTAGGATTATGAAAGTCCATAAATTTAATTCTTTACATATAAAATGCATATGATCTTGTTGCTTATATATTGTGATTCATATGTGATGCAAGTGTGATCTAACTTAATTATATTATTCACAGAGGTACAAAAAGTAGCATACTATAATTACAGACGCTGAGAAACTATACTTTGTGATGGTTCTTACTTCAATTATCATGTACTTGTTATAAACCTATTGGTAATGAGTCTTACTCTATCAGTAGGATATGTATTATATTTTTGGGGCATTTAAGCCTACCAAAAACACCCCATCATGTGTTGTAGTGAATAATTTGAGCATTTAGTCTTGTTGTATAAAATACCTTAAGTGGTGTCACCCTAGTCGGTATTTTTTATTTCACAAGAATTATCTTCTTTGTTGTTTCTCCTAGTTTGGATTTTCCATGTAAATGTGTTGATTGTGATGGTGTTTCTATGCTTTCATGCTTATATTTTCTTTGGTGATTTATTGTGCTCTAACCAACAAAATTTGAGTGGTCTTTTGTTATTGTTAAGTATTAACTAAGCCACCTCCTGGGGTCTCTAGAAATTTGGGTTGCCTTACATACTATTCAAGTTGCCTCATTCCTACCATTTCTAACTTAAATCCTCACAAGATAGCATTACTTCAGACTTCTAGCATCATTATTGGGTAGGGATAACATTGAGAAACCTCTCTTTGGAAGAAAGTATAGAGTTTTGGTGAATTAAAAATTAGTTTAGGGGATAAAATTAAATTTCTATTAACAAATTTATTTTTTGAGTAGGAATTTTTTTAATTTATTGGTGATTATTTTCAATAGTATGAAAAATCTTTAAAATCCTGGCAAATCTTTTATTATTGGACAAAATTATTGATACCTAGAAACCATGATTTTATTATTATTATTATATGGAGCCTAATTAATTATCAAACTTGAAGGTTAAATTTAGCTCGCTTTTATTATTGTATAGTTTCACTCCAAAATATTGATTGGTGGTTTGAAGGTAGCACCCCTATTATTTATAACCTTTAGATGATCCTAAATCAATGGCCTAAATCCTATTTCAAGCCAAAATTTTAAAAGGATAAACTATTTTGGGCCAAAGTGAGAAAGGATAAAAAGTTTCATGGAAACTATCTATAATAGAGACACATGTCAAAGCTTTGTATTGAACCTTATAAGCTAGCTTAAATTTCTACCAAATATTGGCGAATATGACCATTGATTAAGACAAGCCTTGGAAATTGTCGATGAAAATATTTAATTTACCGCATAGAAAAATTAGATTCCATTGGCAAAGTCATCACTAAAATGCAAATACTTATATATTATTATTGGTGATTGGCCTAACCATGGAACCCAATTTTTGTTAAATTCTAGGCGACATGGCCACCTCAAAAGTGTGAGAAAAAGCCAAATTTGGAGTCCTCGATGAGTGAGGTTAGGCAATTGGTGAATATTAGCCACTCAAGTTTTCCTTGTTATTGGGTTCTCAGTCCACTTATTAACTATCTTTATTTTGCAAGAACCTTTCAACCTCTCTCTCTCTCTCTCTCTCTCTCTCTCACACACACACACACACACACACACACACACACACTCACACACACACTCACTCACTCACTCACTCACTCACTCACTCACTCACTCTCTCTCTCTCTCTCTCTCTCAGACACACACACACACACACACACACACACACACACACACACACATTTTCATTTCATAATCATCTTAAATAAAAGAAAATCATCATTGCATCCATTTATTACTCGAGCATTCTTAAGCCTAGTGGATAATCTTTCTTGCAATTTAAAAGGGAATGGATTAAATCTTCCTAGTTTTTCCACACATCCTAGAGAACCCTAATTATCACCTTACATTACATAACCAAAAAACTAATTCATGATAGGAAGAGGAATAAAAAGAAATCCTATAAATGGGTACACTATCTCTCATGATCGACACATAAAACATCATCAAATTAAAAACCTAATATTATTGTATATCCACCTACATCATATAAAACTACAAGACAATATGAATCAATGTGACCTAATGCGAATTGAAACACTAAATCCTATTTGATAGAATTCACACTAGAGTAGTCATACTTAGCCAAATCTATTGTAGATGCACAAATAATTCTTTAATTTTATAGAGGGAACATGAAAAGTGTAGATATATCACCTAAAGTCTCCTCCATCAATATCCATACACTAATGTCAATGTGTATACAAACACTTGATATAATATCACTCTAAAATAAGAAACAACAAAAGAAAACTAAACTTTCAGACTTTAGTTGACATTGATGGAAAAAGTTTGACGTCGATGACAACACTTACTCATGTTCACAACATGAACCAATGGTAGATTTATATGTGCCAATGTGTGTTTAAATTTTTGTGAACCTATAAAAGAGTTGGAAGAGATACTATAATTAATGAGCACATAATTCATGTCCATATTAACTACTTTCACAATATGCGCACTTCGATATGGTCTAAGTATGAGGAAAACTAATGTTAAATACAATTACCTTCCAAGAATGAGTAGAGTTAAAACATAATCCCCAAAAAATAATATGCAAGAGAAAAGTATACAACTTGTGTAATGATTGGATGTGAAATTGACTACTTTATTATTCATAATGATTTTATAAATTATAAAAAAAGGTAATCCAAATCTCAACATTACATTCAAAATTATAATTCCTTATGAAAGTTTGATAACCATGGTGAAAGTTATCAAAATTTAATACTTAAAAGTGATAAAATAAAATAAAAGTTTCAATTTTTAACTAGAATTTATGGCAAAAATGCCTCTAATGAGTAAAGGGGTCTAATAATCATCAAATGTTGTATATAATTATTACATTCTCATATGCATGGTCATAGAGTCTATTATTCACCTATATATTAGTTGACATGATATAATTTTAGTTTCTTACATAATTTATTATGTATTAGTTGTCTTTATTAATACCTTATCAACCATTCCTTTGTGACATCCTATAGCTAACAAGCGTAGTATCATTTTAGTTTCTTGTGTAATATTATATTAGTTGTCAATGAGCATCATTCTATTTACATGGTTATTTAGATAGTTAGTTGTTTTGATAATGCTTATTTTAAATGTTATCTATTTATTGATTAAATCTCTTTTATGTTAAATTTTTTTGAATTAATAACTTACTACAAGGTAGTATTCTTGCTATTTATTCAAAAAACTTAACATTCTTATAATTTTTTAGAGGAATTACCCCTATCATGGGCAAAATTTCAATTACATGTTGAAGTTTTTATGATGTTCTAGAACTGAATTAAGATGAATTCAATAATAATAACTTTTTACATCAAATTTACATAGAAGGATTAGATCCACAATAGTGGATAATTGTGTAGTCATGTGTGTATCTATCTATAGTTGTACAAGTATTCTAGACAAATTATATATACTTTTCTTACGAAGTTCAATTTATTCGCACAAATTATTATTATTTTTGTTACAAATTCTAATTTTAAAACCTAATAAGACATGTCTCTATAATGAAATAAAATCTATGTATTATGTTATATATTAATATTATGAATTTAATACTATATTATTGATAATTACAAATTGTATGCTTAGCATTTGTTTACAAATGCCTTTTTTTTTTTCCAAATATCTCAAGATTTTATATGTGCAAATGTTATCTTTTCTTTCAAAAGTAAAGAAAGAAGACATAGCTTGTAAAATAGAAAGTCAAGGATATAGTTTAATGAGGCTTAGTTATTTGTGAATATTAACGTCCCTAAAATTTGTTTGTACTTTACACTATGCTAGATCAAAATTGTTATGAAAAATGTATTTTTATTTATTTTCTATTTTTAAATGTTTTTTGCTTGTATTCATGAAAAGAGGACATAAACACACATAATAACATCCCCTTGTGAAAATACTCATTTTAATAAACATAGTAGAGTCTTTTGATTGTATTGACTTCTCTAAACTTGTGGGTTTGTCCTTAGGACTTTTTACTCTTTACTACATGTAATAAAAATCTTGACATCTAGACAAAATGGTAACCTAAATATTATTGGCGGCCTTATTTTAAGAAGGGGGCAATTTTACTTGCTAGTAATCAAGTAGTCAACCTCAAAAAATATTTGTAAGGATGAAATATATCATTGGTAGTATGTAGAAATTTCTAGGGTAGTTAGGGTGTAATATTTAAATATGCATAGGTATGAGTGTAACTTTAAATGTGTATTAATATTTTCTAGTCTATTGTGTTGTATTTTAAATTAAGGTAAAGATAGGTTTTGAGGGGACCCAAAATCCCTTACATCAACATCAAAATATTTTCAATATATACCATTACAAAAGAAAAAGATGAAGAAATAGGTTTTATGAGGACTTGAAACCCTATACACCATCTTGACATCATAAAGCATTAAGGACCAGATCCCCAAGGGGGACACCAAAAAACCAAAAGTGCTACTAGAGAGAATAAAAAAACACTAGGAGCAACCAACTACTAGTACATAAGAACAAAAAGATCCTAAATAGAAAAAACATACAACAATAGAAGAAGGCAACTAGACAAATCCCTTAATGACATTAGCCATACTCTTACACACACCAACAACCTCCTCAACAATGTCCTTCATAGAACAAGTGGTAGACACAAGAAAAAAAACTCTCGTAGACACCAACAACCTCATCAACAGTGTCCTTCATAGAAGAAGTGGTAGACATGAGAAAATACTTCCTTGTGTTTTCCCTAGTGATTTTTCTCATATCACTACTCTAAATATCAGTTGTAGATGAGCCTTTTGTCATTGTAACATTAGGAGATCCTTTGCACATCTTAATCAAGGAGTCTGGAGGTGACATTATGCATGTTTTTCTCACTAGATTTAAGAAATTGGCAAAAAGTGACCATCATATTCCAAGAACTTGTCAGAAATATTGCCGACTTTAGCTTCCAACTCCCTTCCTTTAATAACTTCTTCATTCAAGTTACCTTGCAAGTCATCAATAGTTTTCTTCAAAGCCTTCAACTCATTGTAGATCCAAGTGTCCAAAGAACATAAATGTACTTATTATACACTAAAAAATTAAAAGTAGATTAGTAAAGAAAATCATGAAGATAAACAGACACATTTTTTTTTTTTAAAGGATAGAAAAACCTAAATTTTATGTCTTCAAAAAAATATTCCAAGTAATCTTATTGAAAAAATAAAATCATTAACAGGACAGTCTTTAAAATTTAATATAAAATTAAACTAAATATTCTAAATAAACAATAGTAAAATGTAATTTTTGTATGAATTAATTTATATCATATACGAGTTTGTTTTACTATGCCTCTTATATCATAGTAATTGATATGATATCATTTTAATTTCTTGTGTAATTTATCATGTATTAGTTGTCTTTATTTAACATCTTAACAACCATTCCTAGGCAACATCCTATAGCTAACAAGTGTAGTATTGATCATTTTAGTTTCTTATGTTTATATCATATTAGTTGTCAACAAGTATCATTCTATCTACTTGGTTATATAGCTAGTTAGTCATTTTGATGATGCTTATTTTGAATGTTATCTATTCATGGTTAAATATCTTTTATGTTGATTTTTTTTTTTAAATCAATAACTTATTGCAAGGCAGTGTGTTCAAAAAACATGGGTATCTAAAAAAAATCCCTTTTCTAAGTTGCTTTGGCATTTATTTAATTTTTTAAATATTCTTATATTTTTTGAGAGGAATTATCCCTATCACGTGCAAACTTTCAATTAAATGTTGAATTCTTTATGATGGTTTAGAAGTGAATTTAGAAGATTTCAAGAATAATAATCAACTTTTAGATCACATTTGCATAGAAGGATTAGATCAACAATATTGGATAACTGTGTAGTTGTATGTGTATCTACTTATAGTTGTAAAAGTATTCTAGAGAAATATATACTTTTCTTACTAAGTTCAATTTATTCACACAAATTTTTTTATTTTCTTGTTGCAAAAAATTATTCAAATTTTAAAACCTAATAAGGTGTATTTCTATGATGAATCAAATGCTATATATCAAGTTATATATTAATATTACAAATTTAATATTGTATTATGAATAATTTTAAATTATACGATTAACATTTATTTACAAATCCTTGTTTATTTAAATATCCTAACATTTTATGTAAGAAAATGGTATCTATTCTTTAAAAAGTAAATAAAGAAGACATAGTTTGTTTGTACTTTACACTATGCTAGATTAGAATTATTATGAATTTCTTTTTTTTATAAATAGCTTGTTGTCTTCATGTGAGGAGGATAATAACATCCTCTTGTGCAAATACTTATTTTTACAAACATAGTGAGTCTTTTGATTGTATTGAATTTTGTATACTTGTGGGTTTGTTCCTAATACTTTTTACTTCTTACCACATGTAATAAAAATATCTAGACAAAATGGTGACCAAGTAATTTATTGGAGGGCTTATTACTTACTAGTAATCATGCAATCAACCTAAAAACAAATATTTCTAAGGATAAAATGAATCAATGATACTAGACTATAAAAATGTCTAGGGTATAATTTAGGTTGTAATATTTAAATATGCGTCAGTATGAGTGCAACTTTAAATGCGTATTAATAATTTCTAGTCTATTGTGGCACGTTGCACTTGCACATTTTATTATTATTAAAAAACATAAATGTGCTTATTATACATTGAAAAATAAAAAAAATTAGAGATTGGTAAAGAAAATCATGAAGATAAGTACAAACTTTTTTTTTTTTAAGGATAGAAAAACCAAAATTTTATGGCTTCAAAAAATTATGACAAACAATCTTATTAAAGAAGTAAAATCATTAACACAATAGCCAGTAAAATATGATTTAAAATTAAACTAAATATTGTAAATTGAAAATAGTAAAATGCAATTTCTGTATGAAGTATTTTAGATCATATACGAGGTTATTATACTATCTAATATAAGAGTGTTAGAATTCTTTAGAATAATTGAGAGGGGGGGTGAATTAGTTATTCAAGGTCCAAATGCCCTATTAATACCTTTTTACTACTTTTAATGAATCCATACACCTTTTATCCATCCAAACTTAAATCAATCATATAAGCAAGTTATAGTAAATAAATATGCAAAGATAAAACATCCAAGATCAACACATGACATAATGATTTACGTGAAAACCCAATTTGGGAAAAACCACCAGTAACATGCTACTTGATTCTCACTCTTTTGAAGTGATGCCCTGTTAAAGGCTTACAACACACTGTTAAATGTGACCTTGTTAGAGGATTTCACCAAACTGTTAGGAATGGGCCTGGTTAAAGGTCTTTAGAACATTCACTTGGTATGTCACCCTGTTAAAGGATTTATCTTATGGCTATTAAACCAACCTAAGTCCATAGGATTTAAACTTACTGTTACAATTGGTAGAAAGTAATGATAATGGTCTTTTGATCTGATATAACTTACAACATACTTTGCAGATTTCAGATCACACTTTCATTTCAATCCTTATGCTTGGCTTCAATCATTCCAGCTCTCACTTCTTGTCTCCCTCTCAAGCTTTGTCTCCTTGAGTCTTCTTACTCATTCTGCCAATGCAATCATCCTTGTGGTCATCTATCCAAACAGAGTTCATGTGCTTTCTTCTCCTTAGCACATTTTACAGCACTTCATGCTTTTATGCTTGACCACCTCTCTCTCTCTCTCTCTCTCTCTCTCTCTCTCTCTCTCTCTCTTTATTAACTTATGTCTTCTTAAATAGAAGTCTGATTTTCCTTTGTCGCTCAATTCTCCCTCTCCAATTTTAGGGTTTCAAAATGGATTAGGTAGGATACAATGTATCTACCCCATATCTTGTTCTCTTCTTGAAACTTCGCCAGTTGTATCCTTTTTAAAAAAAAAAAATTGTTCTACATGGTGTTCTGTGCCACCAGCTCATCATTCTTATCTTCCTTTTAATTCACAAATTTTTAGATAACAACCTTGTCGGCTTAGATCTGGCGCATCTTCAATTTCCAAAATAATGCAACAGCTCGGCATTATTGAGTTACTGGTGCTCGGCACCTCTGTGTTATTCGACACCTATACCTGCTCGGCACTTGGTTCTGCTCGGCACTTGATTCTGCTCGGACTTGATTCTGCTCGACACTTGATTCTGCTCGGCACCTGAAGTTTACTTGGCATCTAAAGTTTGCTCCGCAACTGAAGTTTACTCAGCATCTGAAGTTTGCTTGGCAACTGAAGTTTACTCGGCATCTGAAGTTTACTTGACATTAACTAGGAATTTGCTTGGCTCTTACTAGCTTTCTTGGCTCCTTCTCTCTAATGAACTTAGTTTGAGCTTTACAAAAGACTTAGCTAAAACCTTAAATCTTTGATATGTTTCAGTGTGCTCATTCTTTGTATCTTATAGTATGTCATCAAATACACTTTTTCATCAATGGCTTAGCTGATCCTTGTACTTCATTACAACATCATAACTTCAACCTTTCTCTAGGTGTTCCAGTTACAACTTATTGATTGCCTCCACCTTGATAATCAACTAATTGATAGTATTTGGATCACTAAAGCAATTGTCATTCCTGCAAGTAGCAAGTTTGACATCAATGACAAAACAATGATTGAGGACATTCTTTACCAGTTCCTATGATCATTTCAATCATTTCCAACAATCTCCCTCTTTGGCATTGATGGCAAACCAAATTGATCGATTAATCAACTTAGTTACCACCAAGATTGTATGTGTTGTCTTGCTGTGTTTTTACTATTGATCTCATATATCTCCCTCTTTCTTTGTATTGATCAAATTTTTGCATATTTCTCCCTCTTTGACATAAATGCCAAAGACGTAGCATCTTTATCATGCAAAATATAAGCTTTGGCTTCTTGTTGATTTTCTCCCTCTGTCACCATGCTTGTGACTAATTTGGAGTTTCTGTTCCTGCTGTCATCCTTTGCATCAACCTGTTAATATTTCAATGATTTATTCCTGTTGATGCAGGGCAGCTTCCTTGTTTCCTTAAACTGCTTGAGTTAGGGTTATGACCCCCAACTTGCCTCTAAGATATTCATAGGCATCCTTGGGCAATGGTTTGGTAAAGATATCTGCAGTTTGTTCATTTGTATGAATGTAATCCAATTTTACTTGTTTGTCTTCTACCAATTCTCTGACATAATGATACATGATTGCAATATTCTTGGTTTTTGCATGCATCACTGGATTTTTGGATATATTTATAGCACTTGTATTATCACAATACAATATCACAGGTTTTGTTACTTCTTCTTTCATTCCATTCAATAGATGTGTGAGCCATACAATGTTTGTGCAATTGACTGTAGCTACCACATATTCTGACTCTGCAGTGGACTGTGATGTACATATTTGTTTTTTGCTACTCCAGGTAACGAGCCTTTTTCCTAGAAATAATGCACCTCCACTTGTACTTTTTCTATCATCAATGTTTCCTCCCCAGTCTGCATCTGTATATGCATTGAGCTCAAATTTTCCATTCTTTTTGTAGTATAGACCAAAGTCATCAGTTCCTTTGAGATATCTCATTATTCCTTTTACTACTATGAGATGATTTTCTTTAGGATTAGCAAAGAACCTAGCCACTATTCCAACTACTAATGCTATGTCTGGTCTACTATGTGCAACATATTGTAGTTTTCCAATCATGGATCTGTACATTGTTTGATTGACTTCAGCTAACTCATCATTCTTGGACAACTTATTTCTCGTTTCCATTGGTGTGCTGACTGGTTTGGATTCCTCCAATCCAAATGTTTTAAGAATTTCTTTGATGTATTTTGATTGTGTAACAAATATTCCATGTTTGAGTTGATGTACTTGCAATCCAACAAAAAATTTGATTTCTCCAAACATAGACACCTCAAATTCATGTTTCATTTTGTCAGCAAAGCCTTTGCAAAGTACTTCCTTACCACCAAACACTATGTCATCCACAAAGATTTCAGATACAATAATGTCTTTACCTTCTTCTGCTTTGATGTACATGTTGTTGTTGTCATCAGTTCTTTCAAATCCAATTTGCACTAGATACTTGTAAAGTCTCTCATACCATGCTCTAGGTGCTTGTTTCAAACCATATAGTTCTTTATGTAGCTTACACACCATATCCCTGTTGTTTTCATCAACAAATCCTTCAGGTTGTTCAATGTAGACTTCTTCTTCTAGTATACCATTTAAGAAGGCAGATTTTACATCCATCTGATAGACTTTAAAATCTTTGTAGGCATCATATGCAAGTAAAGTTCTTACTCCTTCCATTCTAGCAACAGGAGCGAATGTTTCTCCATAGTCTATTCCTTCTTCTTGAGCGTAACCCTTACATACTAGTCTGGCTTTGTTTCTGGTAATCTCACCATTCTCATCTAGTTTGTTTTTGAATACCCTTTTGGTGCCAATCACATTCTTGTCAGTTGGTCTGGGAACCAAACTCCAGATTTTGTTTTTTCTTATTTGATCAATTTTTTCTTCCATAGCTTTATACCAGTCATCATCTTGTAATGCACCATATACTGTCTTGGGCTTAGATTTGCTCATCAGACATGATTCATGTCTTAGTTTGTTCCTTATCATTGGTCTTGCATCTTTGTCACCAATTATCTATTCAGCAGGGTGATGTCTTTTTACATATTTGGATAATCTTGGCTCTGTCCTTGTTTCCATGTTTGATCTTTTGGATTCAGGATCACTATGCACTTCGTTATCAGGTTGTTCTTCATCATGTATACTATTTTCAGAATCAGATTCTGCATTTTCTTCATTTTGCAACTCGGCTTCTGAATGCAACTCGACATTCACTGGTTGTGACTCGGCTGAAACTGATATTTGTTGTTGATTTTCAACTTGATTGACATCATCCTCATCAATAGTCATTCCTTCATAAGAATACACAAAGGTTCTGTACTCTTCCATTTTCTTTGGTATTTCAGCTTGGACTTCTGTGTGCTCATCAAAATTTACATTTACACTTTCCACAATTTTGTTAGTGTTAATATTCAAACACTTATATGCCTTACTTCTAGTGGAGTAACCAAGAAATATGCCTTCATCACTTTTTGCATCAAATTTTCCATTTCTAACATCTTTAAGGATAAAACATTTGCAACCAAACACTTTGAAATGTTTTACATTGGGTGAGTAACCATACCATAATTCAAAAGGTGTTGTATTTGTACCTTTCTTGACTTGTACTTGATTCAGTGTATGAACAACTACACTTACAGATTCTCTCCAATATTTTAGAGCAACATTCTTTTCCATCATTAATGTTCTGGCACAGTCAATCACAGATCTGTTTCTTCTTTCAGCAATTCCATTCTGTGGGGGAGTTCTAGGAGCTGACATTTGTCTTTTGATTCCATTGTCATTACAGAATATCTCAAATTCATTTGATGTAAATTCACCACCTCTATCTGATCTTAGGCATTTCAAGCTTTTCCTAGTTTCCTTTTCAACTCTAGCCACATACCACTTAAACATTTGAAAAGCATCAAATTTTTGTTTTAAGAACATAACAGTCATCATCTTGGAATAGTCATCAACAAATAGCATTATGTATTTATCTCCTCTATAGCTTTGTATTTCCATTGGACCACATAAGTCAGTGTGAACTAACTCAAGTATCTCTTTAGATGTATAGTTTTTGCTTTTGAAACTTGACTTTTTCATCTTTCCTAGCTGACATTGTTTGCACATGATATTATCAGGCTTCTTCAATTTTGGTAAACCTCTAACTTTCTTTATTTTACTGATGTTGACTAGATTATCAAAGTTGACATGACATAATCTTCTATGCCATAACCATTCATCATCAAATTTTGCAAATAAACAAGAAACATCATCCATATCAAGGTAAAACAAATTGCTCTTTGTTTGATCTCCTTTTCCTATCAGTTTACCATCAGTATCATAGATTTTTGCAATTTTGTTTCCAAATTCCAATTTGCAACCTATATTGCCTAACTATGAGACACTCAGTAAATTGTAGTTTAATCCTTCAACATTGTATGCATTGTCACATGAAATTTGTTCTGTGAGCTTAATGGAACCTTTTCCTTTGATTTGACATGGAGCATCATTACCAAATCTAACACTATTTCCATCATACTTAGTAAAGTTAACAAAATTACTTTTGTCTCCTGTCATGTGATGTGAGCATCCACTGTCTATGATCCATCTATCATTCTTGTTTATACATGTTACCAGTGCTATGGTCTCTTCTTCATCAGATTGGTCCTTCATGACTACATAAACAACTTCATCATCATTGTCATCAGAATTTTCTTCAACAATATAACACTTCTTACCTTTTTCTTTGTAATCTCTCTTGTCATCATCTCTTCTGTTCTTGTATTTATTGCCTTCCTTGGAATCCTTTTTCTGTGGACACCTTACTGCAATATGACCTACTTCATTGCAATTGAAACAAATGATAGGCATCTTACCTTTGAATTTTCCTTTGCCCCTGTGAAATCTTCTAGCAAGCAATGCTTCCAATTGTTCCACATCTTCCTCATCAGTGCTACTGTCACTGGATACATACTTCATTTTTCTTCCTTTCTTTGATTTCACCTGTTCGGCATCTTTCAGTGATAACTTGGCCTTAAAAGAAGATTCAACATTTTCAGGTTTGTAGTTGTCAAAGTTAGATAACTCAAATGCAGTGAGTCTACCTATTATACCTTCAAAGCTTAGATTATTTCCTGGTATACATCTTAGCTCTTGTATTGCTGATACTCTAATAGCATAGATAGGAAGCAAGGTTCTTAAGAACTTACTATTAACAGTATCTTCATCCAGTTGACCACTCAAGCATCTTATTGCACTTACCACTTCCTTTATTCTTGCACCATACTGAGCAACATTGTCATTTTCTTCAATTTTCATGTCATCAAACTTTTCTCTGAGACTTTCTCTTTTTTCTCTTTGTACATTCTGATCTCCTCCATAGATGTCTGATAAGGCTTTCCACATTTTGAATGCAGTGTCACATCCTTTGATATCATCAAATTCAGCATAGTTGAGTGCAAAGGCAATTTCCAGCATTGTTTGGTTGTGTTCCTGCTTGTTTTTCATGTCTTCTGTAGTAGGAGCACCTGTTGGATCTACATGTTCAGTGACAATTGAATTTTGGGCATAATCTCCTATGGATCCAAGATGTAGCTTCATCAAACTTTTCCATGCAACAAAGTTGTCTTTGTTGAGCTTGGGAACTTCTCTCTTTGGCATTTTGATCTTTTTTGCTCGTAGTTTCTTTAAACTGAATCAGCAGTCAGGCTCTGATACCAATTGTTAGAATTCTTTAGAATAACTGAGGGGGAGGGGGGGGGGGGGGGTGTGAATCAGTTATTCAAGGTCCAAATGCCCTATTAATACCTTTTTACTACTTTTAATGAATCCATACACCTTTTATCCATCCAAACCTAAATCAATCAGATAAGCAAGTTACAGTAAATCAATATGCAAAGATAAAACATCCAAGATCAACACATGACACAATGATTTACATGGAAACCCAATTTGGGAAAAACCACCAGTAACATGCTACTTGATTCTCACTCTTCTAAAGTGATGCCCTGTTAAAAGCTTGCCCTATTAAAGGCTTACAACACACTGTTAAATGTGACCTTGTTATAGGATTTCACCAAACTGTTAGGAATGGGCCTGGTTAAAGGTCTTTAGAACATTCACTTGGAATGTCACCCTGTTAAAGGATTTATCTTATGGCTATTAAACCAACCTAAGTCCATAGGATTTAAACTTACTGTTATAATTTTTAGAAAGTAATGATAATGGTCTTTTGATCTGATATAACTTACAACATACTTTGTAGATTTCAGATCACACTTTCAGTTCAATCCTTATGCTTGGCTTCAATCACTCCAGCTCTGACTGCTTGTCTCCCTCTCAAGCTTCATCTCCTTGAGTCTTCTTACTCATTTTTCCAATGCAATCATCCTTGTGGTCATCTATCCAAACAGATTTCCTATGCTTTCTTCTCCTTAGCACATTTTACAACACTTCATGCTCTTATGCTTGACCACCTCTCTCTCTCTCTCTCTTTATTAACTTATGTCTTCTTAAATAGAAGTCTGATTTTCCTTTGCTGCTCAATTCTCCCTCTCCAATTTTAGGGTTTCAAAATGGATTAGGTAGGATACAATGTATCTACCCCATATCTTGTTCTCTTCTTGAAACTTTTCCAATTGTATCCTTTAAAAAAAAAAAACGTTCTACATGGTGTTCTGTGCCACCAGCTCATCATTCTTATCTTCCTTTTAATTCACAAATTTTTAGATAACAACCTTGTCAGCTTAGACCTGGCACATCTTCAATTTCCAAAATAATGCAGTAGCTTAGCATTATTGAGTTACTGGTCCTCGGCACCTATACCTGCTTGGCACTTGTTTCTGCTCAGCACTTGATTCTGCTCGGCACTTGATTCTGCTCGGCACTTGATTCTGCTCGGCACTTGATTCTGCTCAGCACCTGATTCTGCTCAACATCTGAAGTTTGCTTGGCAACTGAAGTTTACTCAGCATCTGAAGTTTACTCGGCATTAACTAGGAATTTGCTCGACTCTTACTAGCTTGCTCGGCTCCTTCTCTCTAATGAACTTAGTTTGAGCTTTACAAAAGACTTAGCTAAAACCTTAAATCTTTGATATGTTTCAGTGTGCTCATTCTTTGTATCTTATAGTATGTCATAAAATACACTTTTTCATCAATGGCTTAGCTGATCCTTGTACTTCATTACAACATCATAACTTCAACCTTTCTCTAGGTGTTCTAGTTACATCTTATTGATTTCCTCCACCTTGACAATCAACTAATTGATAGTATTTGGATCACTAAAGCAATTGTCATTCTTGCAAGTAGCAAGTTTGACATCAATGACAAAACAATGATTGAGGACATTCTTTACCAGTTCCATATATTATTCCAACAACTTTTCTTATGATCATTTCAATCATTTCCAACAAAGAGCATAAGTCTATATGTTGATAAGTCTTTAGTTGAGAGGTAAGGACATAGGGGTATCTATATCACCAAAGTCATCTAGGGCATAATGTAAACCTTGTCCCTAATATTGTACTTGCAAGTTTAACCTATGGGAGATGATATAACAAAATTAGAACATAGCATTACCTTTATTAATTGAGCTACAACCCTTTCTTTTATGGAGGATCTTATATCATCCACAATATTTTGTAGACCCAACCTCTTATATCATACTTTATGTTGATCCCTAAGGAAAAGTTTTCTATTAGTGTCAAACACTTAGTCATTCATAAGGCAAGATTGGTCGGTCATCACTGTGACCGAGCCATCCTATATAGGCCAAGTAATGGAATAAATACTTATACATATTTCAATTAAGTGCCAAGCAATAGTTACTACTGAGCAATCCAAAGGTCATCAAGTACTCCAGTATTAGTTGAGTTGGTCAAAAGATTGTATATGTGTCAAGTGCATACATATGTCAAGTGTAATAGAGACCGAAAATTATAGTGTAAGTTGAGTAGAGTAGACACTAAGTGACAACATGCAAAGTAGTCATGGTTGAGTATCAACAAGCTACTAGTGTCGAGTAAGATAATCTAATATATATTTTTGGAATGACACAAAATCTTATGTAAACTATTTTTTTCAAGATGGAGGTGTATTTGTATGATCGAGAAGTTTATTATGGAGGTAATCATGCCTTCAATTATAGATCATCAATCCCTATGTAGAGAGATTAGCCAATTAGAAAATTGTAAGGACTAAGAGGAAAAAGGGATGAATCTAGATCATTGATTGAGATCTAGAAGCTTTGACAAACACCTATTTAAGAAGGGTTTTAGATGTAATTTATGTGTGTGGAGTTTGTGTTTTTGTTTTTAAGAGATTATATGCATGTGAAGTTGAAGGTGAATCAAGAAGAGCAACCAAGCATTGCAGTGAACAATTTTGAGAAGAGTTATTGAAGATCAATCACATAAAGGTAATATTACATTAGATAGAGGAGATCTAACATCAACATTGAAGTGTGAATGAAGGATTGGATATTGATACATTCTAACAAGTGTTTCAAGGTTAAATTTCTTAACATAGTGATCCTAATTGGCCTCTATAAATCTCCTAACAAAGCACTCACTTAGCTGTGATGTAAAATTCTTTAATCAAGGTAGACCTAACAATATTGTAATCCTTTAATAGGGAATACCCCTCATAGGGTAGATCATTAGAAATGATCACATATTATAGCCTTAACAAACACACTTTATTGTTGTGGTAGTGAAGATTTTTGTGGGTGTCATCCTCACTGTAGTTTTACCTTCACCTTGGAGAGTTTCTAGATTACCAAATCTTTGTGTCAAGTATGAAGGATTTTATATCATCCACAAATTCATTTAGTTATCTAGTACAAGAGCACATGAATTTAGGTTGAAACCTCTTCTATTGAGAGCCAATGATTGAAGGGTATCCCTTCCACCAAGCTCATCGAAGGAATGATCCCAATATCATCCCTTATGATATTGAAGTGTTCAAGGAGCACTTATAACAAAGTGGGCATCATAGGGCCATAAGGAAGACCCACAAGGATATTAAGTTTACAAGGTCACATATGACCATCTTTGATGTAATAGAGATTACTTAAAGTAAAATGAGTTATATTGAGTGATTTATAATCAAAGTTACTTAATGGTGCCATGTTAGCATATAAGTCATGCAAGAGAATAACATAAGGTCTTAAAAGGCCATATCATGCAATATGAATGCTTATTGGATCCTTCATACAAAGGAAGATCAAAGTTATCAAGTTGGACAACATTATATTAGACTTTGTTTAAGAAATCAATTGACTAAAAAGCGGTTCTATAGGTGGTTAGGGAGGCTAGAATCAATTTACATATGGGAACATATTTATATATGTTCTTAATGCCAAAAAATGGCTCTATTGGTCAATGTAAGGATTTTGGCATTAATAAATGTGATATTTTTGCATACTTTTATAGTGTTGTTCTATTTATGCAATCCGATTTCATTATTTTTTCATCATGAGTATCTTAATATTTTGATTTATCTCATGTTAGGGTCGACGAGGGATTGAATACCCTTTATTTTTGTGTTTTTTCCATATTATTTCATTTAGAATCAATTAAGATATCAAGGTTTTTCTCAAAATTGTCAAGCCCTTGCCTAAGGTAAATAGTGACCTTTCAAAATGTAAACCCACCACCATTCCATGTTTATTAGGAACCCAAACTTAGTAGAATAGTAGGAGGATGGTTTTTAATTTTATTATATCTTCTTTCTGAAACTCCACACAATGTTTGGCACATGTTAGAGGAGACACAAAGTCAACTTTTGTGTTATGGTGAATGTTTCCATAATTGGCAGTCAAAGAATAATTTGTTTGGATGATTGAATGTATGAGTATGACCTCTCAATTGTGGGAGAAGCTAGGCCTTGATGCTACCAATAACCTTGTTGCGAGACAAAAAAATATTTTTGAGGTTTGATGGGTCAAAAAACTTGATTTCCAAAAATTGTCCTAGAGGGACTACACTTTTACTCATAATAGATTTAATAGTATAGAGGATCATAAATTTACAGAGGATTCATATAGGCTTAATTGAGTGTGTATTGGTTATTGAATGTGGTATGATGAGGGCTCCAAGATGTGAGGATACAATCAAATAATTTTTCATTGAAATGTGTAAAACATGGGCAATCACAACCATTCATAGTCACTATTTTGGGGAAGTTTTCCTTTAAGTTGTTAGAGGAAATTTTTTTAGCCTTTAGGGATATGAAAGATATCATCATATATTGTCTAATTTTTAAGGGAAGAATTGATGAATTGGTTACTGTCATAAGGTACTAGGGTGTATATGGTTGTCTTAGGGAAGAAGAGGTGTGAGTTCAATCAAGGAGGTAAAAGAAACTAGATTGGTAAGAGCAAAATTTGGTATGAGCCAATGTGTATGTTGGTGTAAAGAAAGTATTTGTAAAGTGTGTGAGGAGATTTAGGCATAATACAACTAGGTCTAGCCTTAGAGGGCACTTGAAGCATGAAGTTTTTTGAACAAGAGTTTATGACCAGTTTAAGGATCCTATTATTGAAGTATTGGAAAGAGTATGTTGTTTTGCATATGTGATCAGTAATAAAGTGTTGAATCTAAGGAAGAAGGGTTTTATCTTCAAATATATTAGGTTGGTATATGTTTCAACAAGAACAAGAATAGAAAATCAAGATTTTTAGTATGAATGTCAATGGGCTCATGATGCTTTTCATCATAAAGCCTTGCGCACAACAAGACTTGATCCCTAATAGCCTCATTAGGAATTGTTCAAAATACAATCTGACCTTTTAATATTTGTAATCTCTTCATTCATAAAATTATTAGATGCTTCTAGCAAGAAAAATGGGGTAAAACCACATTAATACAAGTCTTCTAAACACATGTAAACACTTCCCAATATTTGTAGACAAGTAAAAAATCTTAAAATTAGAGATTGATAAAATTAAATCTTAAAACATAAAAATTTAGCAAGTGACTTCTCTTTTAAGTTGCAAAACAAATGAGAAACTAAAATCTAAAATCTAATATTGTTTTACATCCATCATCATCATCATCATATTACAACTACACGACAATACTAATCAATGTAGTATATGTAGATTGAGACACTAAATCCTATTTGATAAACTTTTCACTAGAGTTGCCATACTTATCCAAATTGTATTATAGATGCATGAATATTTTTGCAATGCTTTGAAGTGAGCTTCAAACATTCAGATATATCATCTAAAGTTTCTATGATAAATATCCATACATTAATGCCAACACTATGCAAACTATTAATACAATATCACTCTAGAACAAGCAATCTAACACAACTAAACTCAACTTTTAGACCTTAGTTGCCATTGATGAAAAGTTTGACATAAATGAAAATACTTATTGATATTTGTAATATAAATCAACACCAGATAATTATATGTACCTACAAGTGTTTCAATTTTTGTGATCTTAAAAAATAGTTGGAAGATATAATATAAGACACGAGGGCATAACATTGTGTGCAATTCGATATGGTATGAGTATGATAAAAATCAATGTTAAATGTAAGTATCTTCAAAAAATGAGTAGTGCTAAAACATAACTCCCTATAAAAATAAATTCAAGAGAATCATATGACTTGTTTAAATATTGAATGTAAAATTTAGTACTTTAATATACACAATGATTTTTGTAAATTCTAAAAAATAGGCAATTCTAATCTTAAAATTACAATCAAATTCAAATTCCTTGTCAACTTTTGATAGAAATAAAAGAAAGTTTGTATAACTTTGATAATCAGGGTGAAAGTTACCAAAATTTAATATTTAAAGTAATCAAAAGTTTTAACTTTAAACTATAATAAAAATACCTCTAAGGAGCAAAGGGGCTTGAAAATGGTCAAATGTTGGATACAACTATGGCATTCTCTTATATATGGTCAAATGGACTATTATTCACCTATAAGAACTAAGTGCATTCTCTTATATATGGTCAAATGGACTATTATTCACCTATAAGAACTAAGTGTAATATCATTTTAGTTGCTTATGCCATTTATCATATAGTTGTCTTTATTTAATATCTTATCAACCAATTGTTGATGACATCCTACAGCTACTAATTGTAGTTTTACTTAACTTTCTTATGTAATATTTTATTAATTGTCAATGGGTATTATTTTCTTTACTTAGTAATATAGATAGATAGATAGTTTTTGTTTATGCATATTTTGAATTGTTATCTATTCCTTGGTTGTTTCTCTTCTATTTTAGAAAGTTTATCAATTAGAAACTAATTTCAGGGTAGTGTGTACAAAAAAAGACATGTATCTAGAAAAATATATTCCTTTTCTAGGTATCTTTGGTATTTATTCAATTTTCTTAACATCCTTATAATGTTTGAGAGGAAGTATTCCTATCATGTGAAAAATTTCAATTAGACAATGATTTTTTTAAAGGAAATCTTTGAAGCAATTTTTGTTATGTGGAACCTAATCAAACTCAAAGATTAATTTTTCCCACTTCATTTAATGTAATTTCCCTTTGCCAGATTTTTTCTATAGGAGTTTGGGGACACCACCCTAATGCTAGGGGCTAAGGCACAACACCCATTATGGGGTCTAAGGGAAGTGCTCTAGGTGGGGTTAAGGGGTAGGGCTCCTTGCAGTATCCTAGGATTTGTAGCTTTGGGAATGCTCCTTGATGCGATATAGGAAAGACTTAGGGAAACACCCCTGAAGCCAAAAATAAATTTGCTATTGTAAAACGCATCAAGAGTTAATCTTTTCTAATGGATGGCATATTCTAGTCCTAATTTTGCAAGTGGGAAAATTCTTGTATAATACTTCTTTGGGTTAGGTATTTTATGATGTATGATGATTTAGTAGCTTCTTGTAGTGGTATTAAGTTACAAGGGATTGTAGATTGTATTCACTTTGAAATTACTAGATAATGAGAATATTAGACCTATTGTTTGGTAGATGTAGCCCAGGGATTGGGTGAAGATCAAATTTGTACAGAAGGATTAAATCCACAATAGTGGATAATTGTGTACTTGTACTTGTCTCCATCTAAAGTTGTAAATGTGATCTAGACAAATATATATATTTGTACCATATTAAATTGGAAGCACTTCAATTTAATGATGATTTAACACCCATTTAATGTGAGGTCATCATTCATTTCCATCTCTTTTCTTTTCTTCCCTTTCTTCTTTATTCTTCTTAGTGGACTTGGGTTAAGACCTAATTGATCCTCTTTAAAGCTCCTATTTTCATCGCGTAAAGATTGAGGTACGATCTTACCACCTAGGTCCTCCATTCCTTCATCCAATCACTAGAGATATCTTATCTATATCATTATGGCTATATCTTATTTTTTTTGTACCTAATTTATGGGTTTTGATACCTACTTTGAGATCTTGAAGGAATCCCAGAGGTTTTGGACCCTACTTGACATGGACATAGTGCACCTCTACCAATCAGGGACACAATGCATCCCTACTAGGCCAATCAGGTACATAGTGCATCCTTGCTTGGGTCCCTTTCCCAGGTCTCAAGTTTGAGGACATTTTAGGTTGAAAACTTCTAGGAAAGTTAGCCTATGGGAGTAAGCTACTATGAGCCCTTTATAAACTCATCCATTTGCTCCGATTACAGGACATAATAACCTGGGCAAAATAACCCAAGGACAAAATAACCTAGGGTCATAATAACCCAATCCAAAATAACCCAGAGTCAAAATAACCCATGGACAAAATAACCCCATAAGATTATAGAGAAAGGAAAACAAAATTTATAAATTACAAGTATATTTCTAAGAAAAAAATTTATTCAAATTTTCAATTAAAGTGTCAAATTATGAGCAATGACTCTTATATAATCTAAAATATTATTATTGTCATAACCATCAACTAGTCTTTTTAGTCTTTCTTTGAGTTCATGGTATTTTTTCCTGCTTGGTTGTGTAGTGTGTCTAGCCATATATTTCTCTATTTTATTCTCTTGGTGACCCTGTTATTTTTTCACCGCTTTGATGAATCCCTAGATTGAGCTATGTGACGATTGAAGTGATTCACTAAATCCTCTATGCCATCCCTCAATAGAATTATTAGTTTTGGGAAGATCATCTTGAATAGCTGAATAGTAGTTCCACATTGTGATTAGAAACTTGGGTGACCATCTATTGCCTCTTCTAGTTAGTCTTCCAATCCATGTGTCTTCAAAATAATCAATTATGGGTTGCAAAGTCTCCTCATGTTCTATTTAATAAGGATATTGTAGAAGTATTTCAAATGCATTGATTACATATATTTGAGGCACAAAAGCTAATGAAACCAATTTTTTGATCTCAAATGAAAATACTTCATTGACACTGTAACGTGTTTGTAGACCTACTTCTTGAACTTTCCTCCACAAGCACTAAGAGAAATGGAAAAGACATCCTTGAATAGTGATATTTGGAAAAATTTCTGAAATAGCTCCCTTGAAACCTAATTCAAAATCAATAAGTATAGTTTTTAGGTTTAGATCAGGTTGCAGTTGTTTTAATTTTACAAGTACTTGTGTATAAGTGGATCTTGTTTTGTTGGTCATAAGAATATAGATGAGTGGAAATATTGCATCATTTTTCAAGCCATGATTTGTGTACAACTACTGAAAAATACTTGGTACTATTTTAAATGTACCATCAAGTTAAACCAATTTTTAGATTCTTTTAGTAGTTGTTGTTGGAATTATAGATGAAGTAACTGAGAGGGGGGGTGAATCAGTTGCCACAAAAACAAATCCTAATCCTTTAGATGTCTTAGATAACTAGCTACTATTGATACTCGGTAAGCATATCACAAAATGTTGTAACTCAATAGATTAACTTGTTACTAATCTTTAAGCATTCATAATTATTAGCATGCATGCAAAAGTAAATAACATGAACACAAGAGACACTTGATTTAACGTGGAAATCCAATATGGGAAAAACCACCAAGTAACTAGCTACCAATTTTCACTCTTCTGAAGTGAGCCTTGTTAGGAGCCAACCCTGTTAAAGGTTACAATACACACTGTTAGGTGTGACCTTGTTAGAGGATTTAATCGCCCTGTTAAGAGTGGCCTTGCTAGAGGTCTTTAGAACAATTCAACTAAACTGTCACCTTGTTAGAGGATTTACAAAATGGCTGTTAAACCAACTCTGTTAAGAGATTTTGAAATAACTGCTACAATGGTTAGAAAGTAACAATGAATTGACTTGAATATGATGCAATTGAATTTGCTAATTACATATCTCTATTCTGCACCATTAAATCCTTCTTAATCAAATATAGCTTTGCTAGTCCTCAATGATCTCTAATCATCCTTCAAAATTCACTTTCACAATAATCAATCCTCCTTCACACTTATATCACATCAAGTCCACACACACTTAGAATTCGCA